>JAASFW010000684.1:0-13183 GCA_023334005.1 Globisporangium orthogonon
ACGACGGCGCCCTCCAGGACGCTTGGAGCGGCGCCGGCAGCAGCGACCCCACTGCGTCTCCTGCAGAAGGCGGCGGCACGGAAGCTGTCGGGGAGCTCGAGTGGGAAGGAAGGCAGTATCCGATCCACGCGATCGACTAAGTGCAGCGGTGATTCTGTGGTGGCTGCAAATTCGAGCTTTTTACTCCCATTTTTCCCACACTTTTGAAGAACACGTTACGCCTCCGAGCTGTTTAACATGCCGTCGCCGTCGCCTCCGCCCAAGCACAAGACGAACGTGCCGCCGACCGTGAAGAAGGGCGACCGCCTGGCGCAGTTCCTCATCTTCTCGGCGCTCTCGTGCGTCGCGTACCAGTTCGTCACGAGCGGCGCTGGGCAGCTGCCCATGAAGACGAGCGGCGGCAGCGGCACGAGCCACTTCGGCTCGTCTGAGTACACGTGTCTGCTCGCATGCATCGGGCTCTTCGGGCTCATCCGCCACAAGACCAAAGAGCACGCGGCCAAGGTCGACGGCGGCGACGCTGATGACGTCGCGCGCGAACTGCTGCTGACCGAGAAACGCGTGCGCCGCCAGCGCCGCCATCACGCGGCTGAGACGGAGCGCTGCAGCTTGAGATCAAATGGCAAATCGCTGATCGCGCGCAGCTTAAGTAGTAGCAGCAGCAGCAGTAGCATCAGCGACGATAGCGATGACGGCGATGACGTCACGGGCTTCGACGCGCTGCCACAGGAGGTGGTGCACGATCTCCTGCTGTTCCTGAGCCCGCGGGAGCTGTCGCAGTGCCCTGTAGTGAACAAGCGCTGGAATGCCATGACGGGCGACGACGCGGACGCGCTTTGGCGGCTCGTGTTCCTCCGAGACTTCAAGGAGAGCGGCGAGCGTTTTCACGCGGTATTCCCGATCGACAACTGGCGGCAGTTCTACTTCCAGCACCACCTCTCGCGCGCCGTCGAGCTCGCGCGGCTGCTCGGACTCGCGGCCGACAAGAAGCTCTGCGTGGCGATCGAGAACCAGGTGTACGACGTGACATCGTTCATCCACTCGCACCCGGGCGGGTACCACGTGATCGGCGATGTCGTGGGCACGGACGCGACCGCGATCTGGGAGCAATTCCAGCACTCGGAGGAGGCGAAGGAGAGCATGAAGGAGTTCCTCGTGCACGACGCGATCCTGAGCGCGCCGCGCGACGAGTTCACGCCGCTGCGCGGGAACCTGAACACGGTGCTCGTGCGCTGGCAGCGCCTCTCGTGGTGCCTCGCGAACGCGCACAACTTCGGGCCCATGGCGTCCGCGTTCACGGATGTGATGTTCAAGCTCTACTCGCGCTCGATCAAGAAGTCCCGCGAAGCCGCGCGCCTGGTGTGAAGCGCCGGATCTGCGAGTCGGAGAGCGAGGGCGACGCTGTGCGTCCCACGCGGCCACCTGTATCATGTTTTGAATAGTATTTCTCGCCTACCCGTCGACCAGTCCCGAAGCGTTTGATCTCCGCTGACCGGATGAGCTCGATGAGTACAAGCACGCGCTTCGCATTACATAAGTTCAATTAAGTTAGTACTGTTGCTATCCTACACAAACCCGATCTATCGTCGGTGTAGCGAGCCGCTCAGGCTTCGCTGACAGTCTCGGAAGACGCTCCGGCATCCCGGAGCAGCTCCTCGAGGTCGACGTCGTCGAACATGGCGGCGTCGTTGGGCGCCGGCGCAGCGGAGGACGCGTCCTGCTGCTTCCGCTTCTCTTCCTCCACGAAGCGGTTCGCCTCTTCCTCCAGCATGCTGTCGAGCGCGGCGTCGTTGTCGTCGCTGGTATCTGACACGATAGCCCCTGGGAGCGTGGGCTCAGGAGCCTCTACGCGCTGGCGCACCACGCGCGTGGCCTGCGGCTCCGCGAACGTCTGCGAGCGCTCGCGTCGCACGCCGAGCAGCGAGCGCAGCATCCGCTCAAACTCGGGCTCTTGCTCCTGCTCAGGATCGGTGTTTTCCTGCGCTGCTGCCTCCCGCGTCTCTGGTGTGGGAGCAGCGGTGTCGGGAGTGGTCTCAGGCTTGGCGGCGGCATCGTCGTCTCGCGTCGGAAGCTGGTAGCGGCACGTCGGACAGACGTTGTGGTCCTTGAGCCAGGGCATGCCGCAGTCCTTGTGGAACGCGTGGCCGCAGGGCAGCGAGAGCACCTGGTCCGCGGTCTCGAACTCGCTCAAACAGATGGGGCAGTCCGTGTACTTTTCGGCGGTGCGCGCGGCGGCGTCCCACGTCTTGAGTGGCAGCTGGTCCAGGAACGCCTTGCTCGTGGGCGGCGGCCCGCGCGCCTCGCTCTGGCTGCGTGCGAAGAGTTCGTGGAGCGCGCGCAGCATCGTGTCGTCGCTGGCGCCGCTGGCGCTGCCGTCGAGCGGGACGACGAGCGGCGGCGCGGCGCCGCCCAGGAGCGCGCTCATCAGGTGCGCGGGCGACGGCGCGAGGAGCTGGAGTTGCCGCCCGTCGCCGAGTTGCAGCGTGACGGTCATGGGCGGCGGCGGCGGCACGAAGAAGATCGTGAAGCTGCGCGCAGTGGTGGCTGACGGCTGCTGCGGCGGCTGCGGTGGCTGCGGTGGCTGCGGTGTCGGCATCATCTTGGCACCGCTCGGTTGACTTGCTCGGAGCTCGGACTTGACTTGGAAGGTGTCGAGTGAATCGAAGAATGGGAAGTTGCTGCTGCGAGAAAACAGCGAGTGTGGAGACATGGCGCCCAAAGGTCGCGATCGCGGCGTCTGATTGGCTGGAGCGGCGCAGTGTTCTATTTCTAGAATTCGAGATTGCCGCGGTCATAAGAATGTGAGGCGATCGAGAAGGCGAAGAAGAAGGAGACGCCGAGAGGCCGAGAGGCCGAGAAGCCGCGTGGTTCCTTTCGGCAGCGGCGCCGCCACTGAACGGTCTGCGTGCGACAATGGATGGCGACGAGTGCGCGACGCGCACCCGCGCCCTGCTGGCGTAGCGCTAGGAACAGGAGGATATCTCGGTACTCGCGCACGAGAAAGAGCGACACGACCAGTTTGCCAACCGGTCGCCACCGCCCAGCGCGAGTAGGAACGGATCGTCCACAGTGCGCGCAGCGAAGACTCAAACCTTCCTTGTCTCCATCAATCGATCGTCGACAGAGAAGCGCCATACATGCATGTATGGGCGATCGAGTCGAACTAGGCATGCGTAGCGCAAGGAGCCAGCCTTCGTCCTTCGTCTAAGTACGACTTCCAGACTTGAAGCTGCGGGACGTGGAAACGCAAGCGAGCGAACAAGCTGGAAGTGAGATGGCGAGCGCCGCCGCCGTCGTGGGCGTCGGCATCGTCGCGATAGACGTCATCGACGAGGTTGCGACCTTCCCGAGAGGTGCGCCGGTCCTGTCACAAGCGCCTGTCGGTGTGAGATAAGGCGCTCACTCCTCTCGCGCAAACAGAGGACTCCAAGGTGGCTCTCGCTGCTTCGCGTACCGCCATACTAGCACATGATACCCTGTAGCTCCTCCTGACACTCGAGTGGCGCAGATCCGCTCGCTGGCGCGCCGGAAGTGCAGGTGCGCCTCGCTCAATGCCAGCGCACAGCTCCCAACACGAGATCTCACAAGTGTGGCACTGCAGAGGCGGGAATGTCGCGAATGCACTGGTAGGAACAATGCTAGGCACTAGAGAGTTCGTGAGCGCCCAAGCGTGACGACATACTGCGGTCACTCTCGGCTGTCCAGGTGATCGCAGCGCAGCTCGGGTGCTCGTGTCACTGGGTGGGGACGACGACGAACCCAGAGACCGACCCAGATGCCGCCTATGCGCACGCCGAGCTCGAGCGGCTCGGAGTCGACTGCTCCACGAGCACCGTGCTCTCAAGGGGCTCAATGCCGGTGTCGGTAGGTCAAGAGAGCCAAGCTCATAACGGTGATAGGCACACGTCCTGCGTTGTTGCCTCACTGGTTTGCTGTGCATGAAAGTACATCTTGGCGAGCAGAGCCACAGGATCGCGCACGATAGTGCACTCGCGCGACCTCCAGGAGCTTCAGGTCGCAGAATTTGAGGTCGCGACGCGCGACCTGATGCCAACAGTGGACAGCAAGACACCCCAGTCAAAGCTGTGGTTCCACTTTGAAGGGCGAAACATGGACGCTGTGCTGCAGATGATGCTGCTGGTTCGCGCACGGTCTCGCGATGCAAAGATTTCTGTCGAGATTGAAGCGCTGCGCTACGACTGGACGCTGGCGAAGCAGTTAAGAGTTGCTGTTCAAGTGAAGGATGCGTGAGGCAGTGCGCGGTGTACTGATGTGTTGCGGTATGACGACAACGAGTGCAGACTGGTGATGACCGCTGACATTGCGTTCGTCTCGAAGGACTACATTCGCGACAACCTCGGCTTCCAAGATGCCGAAGCGTTTGTCGTCGCCGAGTTCGGAAGCGCAGAGGAGGACAGCGGGTCTCTGAAAGCTGTGATCTGTCCATGGGGGAGCGACGGCGTGTTCTATTGGCACTGTAGTGAACCGCAGCGCGGCGTGCGGCGCATCGCGTCGAAGCCGCTCGACAAAGTCGTCGAGTCGATTGGCGCTGGCGACACATTTATCGGCGCTTGTGTCGCAGCGCTGTCCAATTCCTTGCCACTCGAGCACGCATTGCAGCTGGCGTGCGAGGTCGCGACCGTCAAGTGCTCGCGCATCGGGTTCGAGTTTGCGGTCGAGGATCGTGAGCGATGGACCAAATTTGTGAAGACAGCGAAGCAGGGAGAAGATGTCAAAGCGCCTCAATGAAGAGCGCGCGAGCGAGAGAGAGGCTGCCTTCGAAGACTACCGGCGATAACCGCATCTTCTTTGATGAAGTGACTGGTTATCAGCACTGTGAAATGCACCTCTACACGAACGATGTATCAGCCGCTCGGACGGGCGTCTGACTGTAACTCCAAGGCAATGCCTCCGTTTGGAGTCTGTGATGGCAATTGTGATGTCGCCGCTTGGGGTAGACCAGGATGTGGCGGTGGTGGTGGTGGAGCGTTCGGCACTAATGGCGAGTCGGACGCGGTCGCTACTGAGGACGGGGTCGTGGGCTTCTTCTGGAACCTGTCAAGCAGTTGACCGAATCCAGCTCCGAACATGGTCTTCGGTTTGCCGGAAGTAGACGAGCTTGGTGATGTCTGCGCACTTGTCCCTGGCGTTGACGACGGTGACAGGCTCACGGACGGGTCCTTCTTCTGGAACTTGTCGAAAAAGCGGCCGAAACCTGCCGAGTTCACAAACGAACTCCGCGGGTCGTCACTTAAAGAGCTGCTGCGTCGAAACATCGGGCTGGGTGACATCAACACGTCGCCATTGCTCTCTTGCGAGAGCGTGGGCTGCGCACTCTCTGAGCGCTTCTGCTGGAACTTCTCCATGATGCGGCCGAAACCATTGTTGACGAACGAGCCCCGCACGCTCTCCTCGTCACTGCCATGCTGTACAGTTACTGTGACGTTTGTAACACGCAGCATTTCCTCCGTCAAAGGTGGCAGCTGCTGCATCTCGTGGTCGTGTCCGAGCATATCGCAGAGCAGATCAATGAACTCCTCGGCGCGACAGCCCGGCGGCTGCATCTTGCACAGCGGCCAGTCGTGAAGTCGCAGTTTCCCTTTCACCCCAAACGGCTCGACCGTGACATCGATACGCCGCCATGGCATCGCCTGTTGCAAGCTGAGGATCATGTCGTACGAGAACTCGACTTCCTGCTTGTTGTCCGCGTCGTAGCCGTCGACACTCGGGTACCGCGGACCCGCCGAGACGTCCAGGCCAACGCTCATCTGATCGAGCTGTATGGTGGGATCCACCTTGTCGTTCAGCTTTTGCAGGAACTCGGACACTTGCTCGCCCGATTGGGAGCCTTCGAACCCGGAATGGTGCACGTGCCAGCGCCACTCCGGGAACCGCTCGGTGAGCGTGCTGCTCGGGTACGGATTGAAGTTGCGGATCGACGCCGAAGGGTACGGCACCACCACGTCGCCGTCGGTCATAGCCACGAGTGTCCCGTGGCGGAAGTGCTGCAGTGCCTTGATGAACTCGGACTCTATCGGCGGCACACAGCAATAGTATGAGTCACAATGAGATCATTCGCCACCACACCAGAATCGTCACATCAAACGCCAGCATCACTATCGTACGTGGTTTGGACATGACTTCAAGCAGTGGCGGCGGGAGCTCGGCCGAGTCAGTTCCGCTATCAATCTCTGTCGTTTTCTTGCTGTCAACGAGGAGGTCGATGCCCGTCTGTCCGTAGATCGTGCGGGACTTGAGCACTGTGTGCACGCCCATACGCCAGACGTTCTGCGGTCGGAAACAGCAAGCGTACGATATTCAGTACATCTGCCCGCATAATCATTAGCACTCAAGTGCCCTCGCACGCTTGTTCTCACATGCACATACCTTAAGCGCCGACTCGCCGCGCGCCCGCCGCGACCCGAGGTGCGGCGTGCAGATCGTGACGAAGCTCATGTACTCGATGTTGAGCGGCGCGAGCGAGTCGATGAGCGATGCAATCGCGAAGCGCGAGTAGAGTCCGCCGAGCGAGTGGGCGACAATCGAGAGCTTGTAGGCGTCCACGTCCGGATGCAGCTCGTACTCGAAGAGCACGCGGTAGACTTCCTCCGCGAGTCGCTGGCCGCCTGTCTCGACGCCCAGGGATGTCTGCGTGTGATTAGCGGCCGACTTGATAACGAGCACCTGCGCGGCGCCGAACTTGCGCAGCAGTGCGCGCTCCACGCCGTCGAAGTCCGCCGGCGCGCCGTTGTTGCCGTGCACGAGCACGATGATGTGGCGCGGGAGGTACATGCGCCCGGGGTCGTTGCTCTGCGGCGACATGGCGGCGGCAGTAGCCACAGTGGGGAGCTCAGCAACCGCCGGTAATGGGGACGACGGCGCGTCGACGGCCGGGAGCGTGGGAGGCGGCGACGTCGGAGCCGATGTTGCAGCGCTCATGCTGGAGCGCGAATGAAATGCCGGAAAAAGAATGGGTCCATGCTTGTGCCGCTCGCGGCGGTCCATCGTACCGGTTTTCAGTTGGAGGCGGTACACTCGGGGTGCGGTACATTCGGTTGTGCGGATCGCATCAGCATACTCAAAACAAGAGAAGCGCGTCGTTGACTTGCAGCGATTTTCCAGATCAGCCGGCAGTTGGGAACCCGCTCGCTCGCTCGAGTCGCTCGCCTGTCTGCCTGCCCGCCTGCCCGCCTGCCCATGGCGGACGAGGGCGCGCAGGTGAACCTGCTGCTCGGCGTGGTCGCCTGCACGGTCTTCCTGCTCTTCTGCCTGCTGGTGCTCTGCGCGCGCCACTGCCGCGGCGGTGCCGGCGGTCGGGACGGCGACGATGCGCTCTATGGGTACAGCATCGACATGATCGACGGCCGCAACCTGCTGCTGCGCGAGGACCTGGCGGACACGGCGCTCGCCGACGGCGCGAGCGAGTGGCAGTGCGTCGTGTGCATCCACCTCAACCACCCGGAGAGCGACAAGTGCGCGCTCTGCGGGGCCTCGGCTGACGCCTCGCTGCTCAACGGCAGCCTGCTCGCCGCCTCGAACCTCTCAGTGCTGCAGCCGCTCGGCGGGCGTGCCGACAGCACTATCCTACTTGCGGACGCCTATGCGAGCAGCGACATTCCGATCCTGCTGCGCAGCTCCTCTGGCACTGCTGCCGCCGCCGCCAACAGCGTCGTTGACAGCATTGACCTCGCGAGCGGCGGCTCGAGGCAGCGCGCACTGCGCTACCGTCGCCTTAACCAGATGCAGCTCACGCAGAAGCAGCGCGGCGCGAGCCGCCGCCGTCTCTGGCAGCGCGTGTCGCTGCCGAACGGCGCGTTTGTGTGGGTGCGTACGGCGCACGCGGCGCCCGTGCTCCAGCGCACCGCGACAACCACGACGGACGCGTCGCTGATGGCCAAGCTGCGCAACAACACGTTCCTCGCGAAGAACCCGCATGCGAATGCGCTGCGCGGCACTGTCGCGGAGCAGCTGCACCGCAAGAACGCGGCGACCATGGGTTTCTTCACCGAGCTGGGAGATGACGGTGCCGTCGAGTGGCGCAAGACGGATGCTGTCGTGACGGTGCAGGTGGACGCGAGCGACAAGAGCCGTGCGGTGCAGCCGGCGGATCTGGACTTTGAAGGGCTCATGTCCATGACGTTCCGCGAGAAGAAACGGTGGCTGCTTAAGAAAGTGTCGAGCGCCACGGTGCCGTACACTGAGTCGCTGCACCGCGTGACCGTACGTCGCGACCATATCCTGGAAGATTCGGTGGTCGCACTCGGCGGATACCTGACGCCAACGCAGCTCAAGGAGCACCTCAACATCACATTTGTGGGTGAGCCAGCGCTGGACGCTGGCGGCGTACTCCGCGAGTGGTTCGGTCTTGTGTGCAAGGAGCTTTTCAGTGCCGAGCGTGGGCTCTTCACGACAACGCATGCTGAGAACATGGGCTACTGGATTTGTCCGTCGCCGAGCACACCGAGCTCGGACGAGAACGAAGATGAGCGTCTCAAGTACTACACGTTTGCCGGGCGGCTCTTTGGCAAAGCGATCGTGGAAGGGCTCGTGTTCGAGACGAACATGGCGCTCCCGCTTCTCAAACACTTCCTTGGCGTGCCGATCACGTTCTCAGATCTCGAGTTCCTCGACGAAGAGGTCTATCGCAGCGCAGTGTGGATCCGCGACCACGACAATGTCGACGCGTTGTGCGTGACGTTCAGCGTCCAGACCGTGGATGGCGGCGTGGTGGATCTCAAGGAAAACGGGAGCGAGATTGACGTGACGGACGAGAACAAGATGGAGTACCTCGCGCTCATGCTGCGCTACCGCATGCTCGAGTCTGTGGCGAAACCCCTCGCGGCGCTCTTGTCGGGACTTTACGAGATCGTCCCGAAGAGCATGCTTAGTGTGTTCGACTACCAGGAGCTCGACTTCTTCCTGTCAGGGCTCCCTGTCGTCAACGTGAAGGACTGGCAGCTGCACTCGCGTGTGCTTCACTTCGCCGCGGATCACGACATTCCTGCGATCGAGGCGGAGATCCAAGCCGTGATCTGGTTCTGGGAGGCGGTCGAGGCGTTCTCCGATGAGGAGCGTGCGCGTCTGCTGCAGTTCGCCACAGGCTCGGCGCGGGTGCCAGTGGAGGGGTTCAAGGCGCTCACGAGCGCAAGCGGCTACGTGCACCAGTTCAGTTTGCAGCTCATGCCGTGCGGAATCCCGCCGCTCGGGATGTTCCCACGTGCGCATACATGCTTCAACCGGGTCGACTTGCCCGTATACCAGTCGAAGGAAGACCTCGTCACCTACCTCACGCTGGTACGATCGTCGAGTTGTTCTGATTTGTGGAGGGTGCTGTCTGGGTTGTGCTGATGCAGTTGGGGCTCGCTTGATCTCTTCGTGCCATGAGCAGGTAATTCAAATGGAGATCACAGGCTTCGGCTTCGAGTAGGAATGCCGTTTGAAGTGCAGGGAACTTGCCTCATGTAACACACATGCACAATAAAGTGAATATTTATGTTCTCAACAAGCTCTGCACGAATCGATCGAAAGAGGGGCGAGATAACGAGACAAGATGCGCTCCAAGACCAAGAAGAAAGGGAAGCGGGGCGTAGCTTCCAGCAACCGCACCCGGAAGGGATCTGTTTGCGAACTCTGCGTGCACGAAGATGACATGCCCTGCGGGACAACGTGCGTGAAAGGACTCGAGAACCCGCTCGTGACCAACACCTTCAGTTTCGAGCGCCGCACCCCACACCTCACAGCGTTCTCCTGCCAGTGCGCGCAACTGTACGGAGAGATACACCAGATGAACCAGCGGCCGGCGGCCGAGGTGTTCCAGGAGCAGATCGTGATTGACCTCGGCAACAAAGTGCTCGCGCGATTCAAGCAGCTCCTGGACGACTCGACACCTGGCAGCAAGGATGGCGACGACGAAGGTCCGGCGAATTTGCCGCCGCTGTGTCCGTTCGTGATGATGCTATCGATTCTGATGCCGTCGCTGCGCAAGTTCATCGAATGGATTACCAAGACTCGATCGGTGTGGGCGAGTGTTGATAGCACAAGCTGCGCCAGTAGCATGTCGTCGCCGCAGCCGCAGCAGAACAGCAACGCGCTTCTCACGATGATCGCGCTGCACGACGTGATCATGAAGGTGACGTTCGAGTGCGAGAAACTGTCGCGATTGATCGAGATGAACGAAGGCGCAGAGGAGGAGCAGGTGTATGTGCGTCCAAAGCCTGCAACTTCAGGAGCGAGTTCAGCGAAGAGCGCGAGTTCAACGGCGGTGTCGCCAGGAGAGCTGAGACCGAGTCTTTTCCCACCTCGGATCCCACAGGTCAAGAAGATCTCGCTCGAGTTTGAAGAGATATACGCCGAGTACAAGTGCGAGCTTGCAGAGCTGACCGAGTGGATCTTGGAAAACACCGAGACGGTTCGTGTGTCTGTTTGTGTGGTTGCTCGCCGGATGTGTTTGGCGGTGTCATGTGGTGCTCCGTTGTCATCGCTCACCTCGATACTCGTTGTTGCAGACCGCCAGCCGTCTGTGCCATCCTGTCATGCCTACAGACACCGCCAAGTCGAGAGGATCTGTGGTGCGTTGTGATGTTGCGATGTGTTGCAAGTTGTTGCGACTAAGATCCCAATTCTGCTGCTTAGTCCGAGTTCATGGAGCTTCTGGTACTGCAGCTGCTTGACCCGATCCGAAAGCGTGCGATCGAAAGTCCATCGACATCGCGAACGTACCTCCTCCCTCGCATCCTCGAGCGGTGCATCAGCGTCGCGATGAAGTGCGTTCTCTTGTGGTGCATTTCTTGTGGACTTGGAATCCACACTGTTAACTGACGCTCTATCACCTGCCTTCCTACGTGCTCGCTTGTAATGGAATAGCGAGTTCGTGCTCGACAATGTCAAGATGAACGAGATCCTCGCCGCGCAGATCGAGAAAGGTGTGACACTGCTGCGTTCCTGGAGCTTCAAGTGCGAGATGGAGTATAACAGCATCGAGAAGGTGCACGAGTCGCCGATCGCGCACAGCAGCTCCGAGCCGCAGTTTGCGCCGGCGAAAGCAGCCGCGGACGCTGCAGTCCAGGCGGCGGCGCCTTCGCTGGCGTCTGCGTCCAGCTCTCGGAACCTTCGCGCTGGCTGCTCGAGCGAGGAAGCGCGTGGTACTCGGCTTCAGCTCGTGAGCGTCGACGGCTTCAAGCGGCTCGAGAGCGTGCTCAGTGCGTGGCTGCGGACTTCTACGAAGCAGGGCGAGGAGGTGCTGTCTGCGCGCTCGCGCGTGCGGGCGAACCTCGGCGGGCTGCGCTCGATCGCGCGCTCGATCACGACCAAGGGAGAGTAGTCGGCGAGCGTTCGTCACTGAGTGCGCGTTATACAGTGCTACTATGCAAGACGCCCAGCGTACTTTGAAGAAGCGCTTCGATACGTTGTCGTACTTTATCGCGAGCTCGATGCCAAAACCCAAGCTCCCTCAGCGAACTAGACCAGCTGCCCCAGCTAGGAAGGAGCGATGGCGTCGGAGGAGCAGACGCAGCACCCGCTGCAGACTGCGTGGAGCATCTGGGAGCAGCGCGAGACCGGGAAGGGCGCGTACGCCGACAAGCTCTTCAAGCTCTGCACGTTCCGCACGGTGGAGGAGTTCTGGGGGTACTGGAACAACATCCCCAAGCCCAGGTAGGCCACAAGCATGCTACAGTGCAGGTGATAGATCGGCCTGCCGTATCATCGGCTGGTGGCTTACGCGACCTGCGCGCTGCTGCAACAGCCAAGTGCTTTTCGACGGGTTCACGCGCAAGAAGCTGGCGGAGCGCACGATCGAGTCCTTCGCGGTCTTCAAGGACGGTATCACGCCCGAATGGGAGGACCCGGAGAACAAGCGCGGCGGCGAGTGGTCCATCCGCCAAGGTGCGTGGTGCTGCGCGCGTGTGTGTGCTCGAAGCGCCCGTGGCAGCGGTGGATCGGAACCTGTGGCTGACGAACGACCGTGAGGTGTGTGTGGCAGAGATTGGCCCGGAGGCGCTCGACGAGTTCTGGGACAAGCTAGTGCTAGGCGCCATCGGCGAGACGATCGACCCGGGTGATGAGATCACGGGCGTGCGCGTGATCCACAAGGTTCGTCTATCGGGAGTCGGTGCTGTGTGCATGGCTGCGGGTGGGTAGAAAGTAATCCGAGCGAGTGTGTGCCGCTTGGTGCGCAGAACAAGCGCGACAAGAAGACCGAGATCGTCAACAACTACCGCTTCGAGATCTGGCTGCGCTCGCCCGACCGCGCGCGCGCCGACGAGATCCGCTCGCTCGTGCTCTCGTGCATCAACGCGAGCAACTCGGGACAGCCGTGGATGGTGCACAACCTCATCCACAAGACGCACTAGGCTGCGCACAGCGGCGACAGCGGCGGCGGCGGTTCGGGGTCGAGCATCGCCGCGTAGCAAGCACCTCGACGCAGTGAATAGGTGGTGGAAGTGGAACAGCGTCTAACGGAGAAACAGAGCTGCTGGAGCTCCTGAGCATTTGGTGGTCATTTTGGCGGACACCTTCCTTTCTTCACTAGCGCCAATTGGCGGGCCAGAATCTCGCCAGCATGTCGATGTGGAAGCAGCTCTTCTCGGAGGCGCCGCCGGGCGCCGTCGAGTGCGTGCGCGCGCTCTCCCTCTTTATCTGCGGTGCGGGAGACGGTCGCTAACACTTTGCGCGCGTGCAGGCAGCTGCTGTCGCCCAAGCGCAAGCTCCTCTACGCGCTCTTCGCCTTCGGGCCGGGCACGCTGCTCGCGCTCTTCCTGAGCTCCGTGAAGCGCGACATGGAGCGCGAGGACGAGGCGCGGCGCCTGGCGCATGTGGCGGAGGAGATGCAGGGCGAGCAGGCGCGTGAGCAGAAGGACCAGCTGCTGATCGGGATGATCCAGGACTTGCGCGACCGCCTCCAGGCGCTCGAGCAGGAGGCACGCGACAAGCAGCAGCAGCAGCAGCAGCAGCGGCCAGCTACAGCAACACCAGAAGCAGCAGCAGCAGCAATAGAGCAGCAGGCGCCGACAGCTACCGGCGACTGGGAGAAGCAGAAAGTGGCGTTCCTCAGCGCGTCGGCGCTCGACAGCAGCGCAGCGGCGCAGACGGACAACAAGGCACAGAGCGGCATTAGCGCGCGTATCCAGCAGCGTGAGCGCGAGCGCGTGCAGGAGGACGTGCGCGCCTTCAAAGCCGCTAAGGC
>JAASFW010000685.1:0-13171 GCA_023334005.1 Globisporangium orthogonon
GCACTCACTCGATAGCTTGCCGCGCATCCCGGGCTTCAAGCACCTCGACGTTGTGCGCGTGAACCAGTCCACGTGCTACCTCTCTCGGCAGCACGATCAGTCGTCGGTCGAGGTCTTCTGTCGGGGCTTCGCTGACCCGGGTGGCAGTCTTGCCGCCGCTGAGAAGCTCTACGCTGACATTGTTCTGTCCATCGTGCACGTGGTGGACTGCGCGTACGTGAAGAAGCTTGTATGGTTGACACACACCAAGCAAGCGCAGCAGCCAGCCACCTCCTCTTGCCGAGCCGCCTCTAATCACTGCGAGCACTGCGCGACCAGCTTCTCGTCGTTCATCAGCTTCTTCCAGTCAAGCGCCGTATGCCAGGCATGCCAGCGGGATATCTGCAGCAAATGTAGCGTGCCAAAGAAGGTCGCGATGGACACGGAGTCTGGCGAGGTCAAAATGAAGAGCGTTGTGTTCTGCCTGCAGTGCGTCGTGGAAGCCACGCGCGCGTCGCCGCAGGAAGTGGCGCTCGCGATGCTGGGACTCGATGGTCAGCGATAGAGGCTGTGAGCAAGTGAATGGATGAAAACGTAGACGATGATGTTCTTCCGATTGACTTGAGGGTTGAGCGCGCTGCGTCCGCAGACGAACTTGCAGTGTACGTACCCCCACACCGAGATGGGAAGGTGACACGCTACCTTTCACATCCGCCGGTTCGCTTCATGGCGCTATCGAGAGCCACCGCCACATACACACACGCAGCAGGTGATGGCGCGGACCGAGGATCAGATCGTCCGCATGCGCGCGCAGATTCATTTCCACTCGCTCGCATGCCGATGGCGCAGAGCGGGGGAATCGAGTGGACAGTGTTTGTTTACAGCAAAAGTACTTCGAGTGACAGTGGCAACGCCTTCTCGCCTCCTGCTCCGCATCGTTTAGCTCGTGGGCGCGAGAGACTCGAGGTAAACGTCGACACGCGAACGAACGCGCGGCGAGCTGAGGTTGCGAATAACTTCCCATGCGGGTGGCTGGCTGATTGGTTGATCGCTTGCTGGGCGAGTCAGCGTGTCCTCTGAGGGCCGTTGTGCCTCCTCTGAGAGGTGGAGGTGTTGTCACCTCCGTGCCTTTTCGGAGTGGACCTCTCGGGGTGGCTCCTGGATTTCTTCTCGCTCGCCTGTGCGATGTTTGTCAGCTTAAAAATGTCGTGGTATCGTATCAATCGAATCAACCAGTTTGCTGTGTGTACAAAAACAAAATGACATGGATAAAGAACGCAGCGAGTCAAAGCACATTAAGCGCTTCGAGTCATAAAGCAGGCAGGCGTCTTGCCATCCCTTGAGCCTTCCTAGCTAGCTAGCCAGCCTCCAGAAGCCTCCTTCGCACCAGAAGCTGCCCGGCAGAAGGTCTGTTGAGTTTGCTCGTGTGCCAAACTGGCTCGCCTTTTCGGGTGGACCACGTTTTGGATACGAGTCTGGGGAAACCTGATCCCTGGATCAGCTCAAAGTTTGACAGGATCATCGATGCAGTTAAATGCCTTGTTAGAGTGCATTCCCCTTCTATTCCATTCGAGCATTTGCAAATCCAAAGAAGCACCCTCTCTAACTACGTGAGGCATGTGCACCTATTTTTGCAGGCGAGCGAATCTCATCGCCTTTGTCAGGATATTACGCTCCACATCCCCCAAAGTGCCTGCGTGCAAAAGAAAGGCCATGCGCATCATTGTATGACCCGCACGCACACACACACACACACACTTCCAGAGAGCTTCCTTGGTCCTCTCTCGCAACCGGACCGCACGCTCGCCGGCCATTCGCCGACTCGCTCGCTCGGCCTCTCGACCTTCCCGATAGCCCCATGCGCTTCACGCTGCCGGCGAACGCCTTCCCGGCGCTCGAGCTCACCGCGGACGAGCAGACGGCGCTCATCGACGAGGCCAACCGCGTGCTGGACGAGACGATCCGCGTGAACGAGGCGTTCCTGGCCGGCGGCCGGCAGTTCCCGCGCGACGAGTGGAAGGCCGTGCGCGCCAAGGAGGGCGTGAGCGTCTACAAGCAGCGCGCGGCCGCGACGCTACAGCCGCCCAAGCGCAAGAAGGAGCGCACAGCCTCGAGCGACTCGAGCGCCTCGCACGCCAACTCGCAGAGCTCGGCGTCCTCGTCCGAGCGCAACAACAACAACAATAATAATAACAACAGCGCCGGCGCCACCACGAGCTACGTCGAGTGGCTCAAGCGCCCGCAGGTGCCGCTGCTCGCGCTCAGCGGGCTGCTCGACGGCACGCTCGAGGACGCCATGTACGGCTGCTTTGCAGATACGGACGAGACCTGGCGCTGGCGCAGCACGCACGTGAACGAGCGCTTCGACGACGCGCGGATCCTCACCAAAGTGCTCGGCCCGACACCCACGGAGCCCTTCCGGTACCTCGGCGTCAAGTGGTTCATCAAGGAGCACCCGGCGGCGCTCAACCAGTTCATCAAGCGCCGCGACTTCCTCATCCTCGAAGCCACGGGCATCACCGAGGACTCGCAGGGCCGGCGCGTCGGGTACCTGCTCATGCACTCGATGGCGATTCCGCGCATTCCGGAGCTGCGCGAGCTCGGCGTCGTGCGCGCGAACCTGTCGTTCTGTTTCCTCATCCGCCCGCACACAGAGAGCACGGTGGACATCTACTGCCGCGGCTTCACGGACCCGCAAGGCGACATGATCGAGGCCGTATCCGTGCTCATCGCGGCCGAGTCGCTCATCGCCGCCGTCTCGGTCGTCGACTACGCCTACGTGAAGAAGCTCAAGTGGCTGCTGCTACGGCGACAGCAGCAGCAACGCCGCGGCTCGCACGCCCCGCCGAAGAGCAGCGGCGCCCATTGCGAGTCCTGCAAGCGCGCGCTTAGCAAGTTCGGGCTCCTCTCGTCGGCCGGGTCGGCGTGCAACCTGTGCTGGAAGGTCATCTGCGGCCGCTGCAGCGTCGCGAAGAAAGTGACCATGGACATCGTCGACAATGTCGCGCTCCAGAAAGTGCTCAACTTCTGTCTCGGGTGCGTCATGGAGGCGAAGGAGCTGCCGGCGCTGGAGCTTGCGAAGGCGTCGGTCCCGCCGCCGCTGCCCGCTGACGAGTTCCGAACGCCGCACGCGACGCCGACGCCCAAGCGCTCGGGCTCCGGCTCGGGATCGCGGAGACGGCAGCTGTCGCAGCCGCAACTGGAGCGGTCCGCGTCCTCTCAGTCGACGGCGTCGTCGACTTCGTCACGCGTCTCCGAGCGCCACCCGCAGCAGCTGCCGGTGACGCCGGGGAAGCCTGCTCGGCGCGCGCCGCCGCCGCCGCCGCCGCCGTCGATGCGGCACACGCAGAAAATGGCGGTCAGCCACTCGTCGGAAGCGACCTCTGTGCGGTCATGAGACTGCGGCGGTCGGAAGCGAACTGGCGGTCGGCGGATGGGAAGGGCGAGGAGAGTGTGTAGATAGTGAGTGTGAGTGTGTTTGGCGATAGTGTGTCGTGCGCCCCCACCGAACGTCGGTAGACGTCGTGTATGGTGTCCTCGCCTCCATGCAGGCAGACAGGACCTCGGTCTTGACCGGGAGACAGGAATGAAGTTCTCCTTTCAGCAAGCGCTGCGCGGAACCTTCGCCGCATGTCGTCGTTCTCTTGCCGGACCATGCATGCCGGTGCTCAATGGCTCCCGAGCTCATAGTGACAAAATCGAGAGCACCGAGTTGAATCGAACTGCCTGTTGGCAACAGCATTTCCACTGAGACCAAGGCAGACGATGGCGAGGACGGCGGTGCTGGTCACGGGCGCCTCGCGCAGCTTCGGGCGCTTCCTGGCGCTCGACTTTGCGCGCGGAGCTCCCGCCGGAGACCTCGACCTGGTGCGGGCGGAGATCCCTCGCTTGCGGCACTTGTGCTTGGATCCCACGAGAGGCTCACGTGGCAGCTTCCGATCTTCTCCTGTCGCGCGCAGATCCTCTGGGCGCGGCACGAGCGCGACCTGCGCGAGACCGAGCGCCTCGCGCGCGATGCGTGGGCGTCGCGAGTGCGTTCTGTAGTGAAACGGTCGTAGCGTTCGCGTGCAGTGCCATCGTATCTTACTAGCTGATTGGCACGACCGACACGGCAGAGCAATGTCGGGACGCTCAGGACGTTCGTGGAGGTGGTGGACCTGGGCGACGCGAGCGACTACTCGCCCAAGGTGGACGCGGTGGTTGCGCAGCTGCAGGGGGAGAGCTACGGCCAGATCTTCCTTGTGCACAACGCCGGCTCGCTCGGTGAGCTCGGGTACTCGCACGAGTGGAGCAGCCACGAGATGCTCGACCAGTACTGGCAGTTCAACGTGCACTCGGTGCTCTGGCTCGACAAGCGGTGTGTGTGTGTGTGTTGGTAGCTTTAGCGGGCCCCACAAGCTCTACGCTCTATGAATGCCATGCTGAGCTTGGATGACTGGTTGGCTGGTCGTCAGCTTCCTGGAGGCGTTCGGCGCCTCGCGCGAGGAGCTCCTCGGCGCCAGCGGCGAGACACCGCGCAGCGGCCCGCAGCTCGTGCTCGTCAACATCACGTCGCTGTGCGGCATCAAGCCGTTCGAGACCCACGGACTGTATTGCATCGGCAAGGCGGCGCGCGAGATGCACTTTGCGGTGCTCGCGAAGGAGCAGGCGGCGGCGTCCAAGGTGCGCGTGCTGCAGTACTCGCCCGGCCCGATGGACACAGGCATGCAGGTGACGATCCGTGAGTCCTCGGCCGTGCTGCCGGAGCTCGCCAAGATGTACGGCGAGATGAAGGCGAACGTAAGCGGAAGGCATTGAGATGAGGAAGCAGTATATGTCTATAGCGCCAGCTGACGGCGGCTGCTCGTGCGTGCATCAGGGAACGCTCGTCCGCCCCGAGGTCTCGTCGCGCCTCGGCGTCCAGCTCGCGCTCAGCGGAGAGTTCGAGACTGGCGCGCACGTCGACTACTACGACATCGCGCCGAAGGCGTGAGTGACTAAAGCCCAGCAGCTCGAGCGAAGCGCTCACTAGGGTGCTGTTGTTGTCTCTAGCTAACCATAATGGCAAAACGTCTAGTGAGAGAATAGTAGTAGCCGTCTGCTCCGGCGCTCACTCACTGGAGCTGCTGCAGCAGCTCGTTCTGCTCCTGGACGACGAGCGCGTCGACAATGTCGTCGAGCAACTCGCCCGCGAGCATGCGCTCGATGCCGAAGACCGTGACGTTCACGCGGTGGTCCGACACGCGGCTCTGCGGGAAGTTGTACGTGCGCACGCGCTCAGAACGGTCGCCCGAGCCGACCTGCGCGCTGCGCAGGCTCTGGCGCGCCGCGTCGCGCTCGCGCCGCAGGCCGTCGAACACACGCGCGCAGAGGATCTTCATGGCCTTCGCCTTGTTCTGGTGCTGCGAGCGCTCGTCCTGCACGGCCGCGACGATCCCCGTGGGCAGGTGCGTGATGCGCACCGCACTCTCGGTCGTGTTGACGTGCTGGCCGCCGGCGCCGCTCGCGCGGTATACGTCGATGCGCAGGTCCTTCGGGTCGATGCTCAGGTCAATCTCCTGCACCTCGGGGAGCACGACGACCGAGATCGCGCTCGTGTGCACGCGCACGTCGTTCACGGGCACGCGCTGCACGCGGTGCACGCCGCTCTCGAACTTCATGCGCCCGTAGGCGCCGCGGCCCGTGATCGAGCACACGCACTCCTTGCAGCCTCCCAGGTCCGTCTCCGTGATGCTCAGCACCTCGAAGGCCCAGCCCTTGGCGAGCGCCACCTTCTGGTACATCTTGAGCACGTCGCCCGCGAAGAGACACGCCTCGTCACCGCCCGTGCCCGCGCGGATCTCGAGGATCGAGCTCTTGTCGTCATCCGCGTCGCGCGGGAGCATCAGCCGCTGCATGAATCCGACGGAAAGTATCAGAGAAAGATCTGACATGAACAAGCAGCAGCGCAACGCAGCGCAGTTCAACGCACCGTGACGGTGGCCTCCAGCTCGTCGATCTGCTGGAGCAGCTCGCGGCGCTCGTCCTCGGCCATGGCACGCAGCTCGAGCGCGTCCGCGTCGCTCTCGCCCACCTGCTCGGCGATGATCTGCTCCCTCCCACAGCCAGATCACCCGTCAGCTATTGAACCTCTTAATTAACCTCCAGGCAGCAGTCGACCGACCGAGCGCGGCGCACCTCGTCGAGTTCGCGCACCGCCGCCTGCTTGGCGCGCAGCTCCTTCACGGCGACGACCTTGGGCTCGAGCTCGGCCATCTCGATCGAGAGCCGCGTGATCTTGTCCGCCGAGAAGCTCCCGTCATTGCTGCGCGAGGCGCGTGTCAGTCGTTTGCTAGATAAAGCTCCTTTGTACGCTTACACGCAGGCTGCAGGAGAGCAGCGGAGGTGGACGCACTTGGAGAGCTCAGCAGAGAGGTCGTCATAGCGGCTCGCGAGCAGGTCCATTTGGCTCGCGATCGACGCGTGCACCGCGAAGCTGCGGGATTGCGGCAGCAGCAGCTGCACATAGGAGCGCGGGCGGCGGCTGCCGCTGGAGGTGGCGATGCCCCGCAGCAGCAGCCGCGGCGCACGAGTGGCAGCGCGCAGCATGTTTGTCAAGTCTGCTGGTTGGGAATGAATGTGCCTGCGAGTATGCGTTAGAATAGGCAGGAATGCCTATGCACCTGCTTAAGTACGAGTGCCTATCAGCTTTACTTATTATAGGCATGAGACCCTATTCGTCACCTAGAGGGCTCGGACGTTGGTACGCGACCAATATCGAGCCGCAAGCTCGCAGATACTGCGCGAGCCGAGCTTCGAGCTGCGCTGCACATACAGCACCACTGTGCGCTAGACGAGCTGCATAAGATCGCGCGGCGCGCGCCCAAGCCCTCGCGATCGACTGTCTGGCCAAAGCGGAGACGCTCGCGACGGCCGCAATGTCTTCGTTCTCGTTCGGCTGAGCGAACTCTCGGAGCCTCTGGAGTTCTTAGGCGCGACAGGCGGGCGGGAGCTCACGGCTCCTCGACGTCCCGAGAGTATCAAGCGCGCCATGCACCCAGGAGAAGGAGGCTCATTGTCGCACGCGGCGCAGGTGGCCGTGCCCTCTCTTTGTTGCAAATAAATCAGTGTTAAAACCTGCGCGAAATGAGTGCACCCACGATCCTCGTCAGCTCCCGACCATCTCACGAGCCCCTCAGTGTCCAATCTTCCTGCTCCAGCACAAGCGCCTCGCAAGGCTTCCTCCGACCACCCCACGCGAACAGAGATGAAGAGCTTCGTCGCCGCTGCCGTCGCGCTCGCGCTCGCGTTCGTCGCCCCCGAGACCGCCAGCGCGCAGCACTTCCACCTGCGCGTGCACTCGTCGCACGCCAAGCTCTACATCACGCCGCTCGGCGAGCAGTGCGCGTACAACGCGAGCATCGACCCGGCCGAGTACCCGTGCCGCGACGGCGGTGTGTGCGTGCGTCTCAACGCGACGTTCGGCGAGTGCCGACTGCCCGAGAACTCTGTCTCGTCGGCGGCGACAACAGGCTCGCGAGAGGGCAACAAGACCGTTGCTGTCGTCGGCAGCTCGGACTCGGCCGACAGCATCGACGATGGCAGCGACGAAAGCGATGACGACACCAGCGACGATGTCGAGGATGACAGCGACGACGACGACAACGACGAGTAGAGCGCTAGCAAGCGCGCCGGCATCGGAGTCGGTGCCGACAGTGTGTAATGTATGAAAGCGTTCGTTTCGAACTGCGGCTTGTAGGCCAACTCGACAGCTCACTTTCTTCCAGCCCGCTTGCTCGTGTGGGCCATGTGCCGACCTCGCATCATGCGACACAATGGGAAGCGCAGAGCCCTGATAGCTCTCCTGTGACGGCGCGGCCCCGGCGGCCTCTTGTACGAGCGCAGCATGTCTACGGCGGGAGGTTCGGAGTCGGACATCTCCTGGTCGAATTTCAAATCTCGATGGAGGCAGAAGTACCACTTGCTTTCAGTATGCCAGCACCACAAGGCTCCAGCTTCCTCGATTTCAGCACTATCAGACCATTCTACCACGCCTCCTCAATCAGCCATTTTACAAGATAACAGACACCTCGACCTCCAAGAGCTCCGAGCTGCTCCGCAGCGCCATCCCCATGGACGCCGACGCGCCGCTGCCGATTGGCTACCTCCACGACCAGCACCACCAGCAGCAGCTGTTCCACCCGGGCGTCCGCTTCACGGCTCCGAGCTTCGGCTTCGGCGCGCAGCCGTTCACGCAAGCGCTCGCTGGTGGCGGCGCGTACTCGCCCGCGCTATACTACGCCCCAGCCCCACAGCCCTCACCAGTCCTGCCGCCACCGCCACAGCTTTCACTGCCAATGCCATTGCCGTCTCCGCACGACGCGCAGTGGGCGGCGCTCAAGTCGCGCCGCTGGAGTCGCGGCAAGGACCTCACGGCGTTCGTGCAGGACCTGGCGCTGCAAAGCGGCAAGCGCGCGGTCGTGGCCACGAGCGGCGGCTCGTACAAGAAGTTCGTGTGCTCGAGCGCGAGCACGTGTCCGTGGCTGCTCAACGCCGTATGCTCGCGGCCGCGCAAGCGTCCGAGAGAGAGGCGACCGCGCGACGCGACCACGAGCCTCACGGACGACGCAAGCGACGACGGCGACCGGTATTGGTACATCACATCCGGGAACCTCTTGCACAATAACTGCGCGAGCACCGCCAAGCCCACGGCGCGGCAGCTCAAGAACAGCTCGCTCTTGCAGGCGGCGGTGCAGAACGACTCGCGCGTCTCATCTGCGGTGCTTGTGGAGCGCCTCAGAGCACACGAGCAGCTCGTGTGCAGCAAGAGCATGGTCTACAAGGCCAAGTCCGATCTACTAGACGAGTTAGCTAGGGATGAGAGCAAAGGCCACACGCTCGACGCGCTCGCTCAAGTACGCGAGTCCACGCAGCGCTTGCCGTCCTACCTGGCGCAGTTGAGCGTGCTGAATCCGCACGTGATGAGCTTCGTCGACCGCGACGACAGCGGCTGCTTCCTGCGCGCCGTGCTGGCGATGGACCCCACGGGCGTCTGGAACGACCAGTCCGTGCTCGGCATCGACAGTTGCGAGGTGCACCACCGCGGCTACAACGGCATGGAGCTGGCACTCGTGGGGCGCGACGGGAACCTGGCGCCACTCGTGCACGCGGTCGCGCTGGTGCCGGAGGAGAGCCTGGAGCACTGCACGTGGTTTCTCGCGAAACTCATCGCGCATGGCTTCCCGCTACGGCGCTTCCCGCTCTTCACGAACGGCCGCTGGGGCTTCGCGGCCGCGTGCGCGGCGCAGCAAGTGCCGCACGCGATGTGGTCCACGCAGCACCTCATCGCCGACCTGAGCGACCAGCAGGCCACGCCGCTGCGCGGCGACCAGGAGGCGCTTGTGTGGAAGGCGCAGCAGGCGGAGACCGAGACTGACTTCTCCGCGGTGCTCGGGCAGCTCGGGCAGCTCAACTTGGCGGCCGCTCAATACGTGGAGAGTCTGGACCCGAAGCGCTGGGCGCTCTTCCCGCACCTGTCGCTACGCAAGCTCTACGGCTGGCAGACGACGCTGCTCACGGCGGTGGACCACGGCCGCAGCATGGGGCTCGCGCCGCAGAGCCAGCCACCGTACGAGTTCTTCAAAGCCATGTCACTTGTGCTCATGCACGGCACGTTCGAGCGCCACGAGCGCGCCGTGCAGTGGGAGCGCGAGCAGCGCGTCGTGACGCCCGAGGCCGAGCGCCTGCTGCAGGACGAGCTCAAGCTCGTGCCTCTCTACAGCGTGGCCATGAGCACGCCGCACTTGGCGTTCGTGTGGCACGCGAACGAGCCGCAGATCCGCCAGCGTCGCGTCGACATGCAGCACCGCACGTGCACGTGCGCATTCCGTCTGCAGTGGGGCGTGCCCTGCAGACACATCCTCGCCGTGCTGCACAAGCAGACTGGTAGCGGCGGCGGAGAACTCGCACAGACGTACGAGTTCTTTGACGAGTGCTACCTCGTGCGCAACTACGTGGCGTCCTTTAAAGGCCGGCACTTGGAGCTACCGCTCGAGGAGACCGTGCAGCGCGACCCGACACTGCTACCGGCACCGCTCCTGCCCAAAACTGCTGACGCCGTGAAGCGTAGCACCAGCAGCAGCACCAGCAGTAGCACCAGCAGCAGCACCAGCGGGGACTCCTCGAGCGCCAGTCAGTCGTCGTCACAGGATCAGCCGCCGCACAAGAAGCGGCGTGTGCGCATCCGACCGCTCGCACAGCGCAAGCGCGGCATCTACAAGTGCCACCGGTGTCACCGCGCCGACGGGCACAACAAGGGCAGCTGCCCGTACCAGCCACTGCCGGCGTCGTCGTCGGTCAACGCTGGCGAGTGAGCGCCGCTTATGCTGGAAGAAGCATGTGAACGTGACGGTGCTATTGTACTTACTACTACTGCTGCTGCTACTAACGAGAAAGACAACGGGCGAGCGATAAATAAGGTGGTGGATGCGCTCGCTCAGACGTGCGCGTGCGTGGCGTCCTTGCTGAGCGCCGCGTGGTCGATGCAGTAGTAGCCGTACTTCTGGTACGAGCGGCGGCTGCAGCCCTCGAGCTTGCAGCGGTTGCCGCCGCCGTGCGCCCAGCAGAGCCCGCCCTGCGTCGACACCTTGTTGCATTCGGGTACCTCGCAGATGCGGCCGCCGCCGTGCGACCAGCAGTGGCCGTAGCGCTTAGCCTTCTTTGTGCAGCCGTCAGCCGAGCACGTCTTGTAGCCGCCGTGCTGGAAGCACCGCTTGTAGAGCTTGGCGCGGTTCGCGCAGCCCGCCACCGTGCAGCGCGAGCCGCCGCCGTGGCGTACGCAGCAGCCGCGCGACACGGCGATGTTCTTGCAGCCGTCCACCTGGCACGGGGGAGTGCGCGTCTTGCGCGCGCTCTTGCCAGCCGCGCCGCGCGCCGCCGCCGACGAGGCGCCTCTTGCGCTCGCGTCGGCTTCAGCTTCCTCCTCCTCCTCCTGCTGCTGCTGCTGCTGTTCCTCCTCCTCTTCTTCTTCTTCCTCGGCCTCGCTGGCCTTGTTCTCATTGTCATTGTCATTGTCGTCGTCGTCGTCGTCGTCGTTCTCGCTCGAGCAGCAGCTGCTCGTGTCGCTGAGCGCCGGGAAGACCGGCGGCGCCACCGCGTGGCCCTTGCTCGCGAGCGTCGGCACCTTCTCGAGCGGCGCGATGCACGCACCGAGCAGCAGCAGCGGCGACGCGAAGAGCGTGCCGGAAGCGATCGGGCTGCGCGCGTCGCGTGTCGTGGCCACCACCGCCGAAGCCGAAGAAGCAGTGGGCGACTGGGGCCGTGCGTACGGGTGGAAGTGGCTGCGGCGAGCTGCCGCCGGCGCCGGGTTGAGCAGGAACGCGATCTGGGACTTAGCGGCCATTTTGGATTCTGACGGTCATGGTGGCCGAGCAGCAAGCAGCTCGCATGCCGCGCTTCGTTTCGTTCGTGCAACGCGCATGCCTTCGTTCCTGATGAGGAAGGCGCGTGCCTGCGCGGACGAGTGCTGCGGGTGCGTGGCACGCGTGCGGAATGATGGTCACACGGCGTGCGATTGGCCGGTTTGCGCGGCGAGCGCGTGGCGATGCGTCGTGTGATTCGCTGAAATTGCGCCGCAGCAGTTGATTCGCTCAGGTGCGAGCCGGAGCGCGTGCCAAGCGCGTGTGCATGCGGAGTTGAGTTGCTTGGAAGCGAGGCGCGTGCTCTGCTGCTGGCTTCAACGTGTCGTCCCGATGGTCCAGCTCCGTGACGGGGAGGTCGTAAACCCCCCCTCCTCTCCCCGGCTCTCCGAAGGACCCCTGTCAAGGCTCACGCGATGTTTTCGAAGGAAGATCGACGGAACTCGGCAGCGCAAGTTTCAGCTCCTATTGACCGTGTCGCGACAACGCACCTTCGCAGCCTCCCAGACGCGAAGATACGCTTCACACGCTGCTTACGCCGCAGCGCTCTGGCACTTGAGTTGGTCCGCCTGCCTGGAAACGAAGTGTTGTGGATCATCGGAATCCAGTGAACCGAAAAGCTCACTCACAGCTTCAGGTGCTACAGGTCTCAAAACCAGATTGCATTGTGTATTGTGTGAAGTGGTGCGCGGTGGCTCTTTCGTGTGCACGAGCGAGCAAGCAGGGTCTCTCGTCCGACCTCCCTCCCTCGAGCCAATCACACGCTCGCAAACGCGCGCCGCGCGCTTCCGGATTCGCTCGAAGAGCACGGCGCCTGCGTCCTCGCTTCCGATCTTTTGCTTTGAGCGTGTCTGGTCGCAGCGTAGTTGGTCGCTTGCTTGTGGTGTCGGTGGTGATGTGATGTTGGCCGCATGCACCCCGCGCGCGCCAGGCTGGGCTGGGCTGGACCTCCAGACTGCGTTCCGGGGCCCCGAAACCGGACACGTCAGAACACTCGGAGCTTGGAGCGCGAGGATAGCGAGAAGCGGCCAATTGGCGTCTTGCTCGACACGCGCGCGCACGCGCTCACGGCGATGTCCAGAGAACTTGGAATCGAAGCTCGGCTCGAGAACGCGTATTGAGTCTCACGGAGGTGCGTGTTTGTGATGACAGCGCTCTTGAGAGAGAAGAAGATCATTGCTAGTGCCTTCTTTGCACTTGGCAAGCTAAAACGCTGTCACACTAGCGGTTTAGCATTAAGTTGTGGCGATTTACTGCAATTCAGACTCCACGGTGTTCTGGCATGACGCCATCCAAACATACAGAACACACTGCCACCGTGACAATCAGTGCTCTTGGCTATGCCGCTATGCGGCGCAAGCGCATGGAACTCGCCACACGCACATGGAAATGCAAGTCTTCATCGCACCCATGTGCTTCCAGCTACACTTTGCATTCACCCTCGGGCGAACCGACCTCTTAAAGAGATGTGGGAGACACTCGAGCCTACTCACCAAGTTGACTCAGTGGGTTGGTAGTTCGTTCCAGGCAGCACCTCCGCAACCTCCCAGAGTATGCGACTCGCGTCGCTAGGAGTCGGGTGCTGACTGTCACGCTGAGAGTTCCTAGGGAGCAGCACCGACGAGCCAAAAAAATGATGCAGCGGAGCCTCTAACATTACAAGGCAATTACCGATCCACGCTGCACGAGATCCTGCCATCCCGGACGACGTCTTCGCCAAGTGACTGAGCACGAGGCAGGCACTCCTACGTGGAGCTCCAACCCGGGAACCACAGAGGTGGACCAAGTCTTCTGCTGTCATGTCCAGCTTCCCGACA
>JAASFW010000686.1:0-13138 GCA_023334005.1 Globisporangium orthogonon
CGTGGAACAAGAGGACATCGCTGGAACAAGGGTAGGAAGCGCCACCTCAAGACGTTGGACGTGCTGTTCCGCTTCGGCGCGGATGTCAACCAGGGGAACCTGGTGCGTGGCAGTGGCATACGACGTGTGTGTGTGTGTGTGTTTGCGGACATGAGAGCGTGAACGGATAGCGTCTGACGCGCTGCCTGGATCGACTTGTATCTTGGCAGCTGGAGCAGACTCCGCTCTACATCGCCTGCGACCACAACCTGCTAACGATCGCGAGCTGGCTGGTCACGCACGGTGCTGACGTGAACAAAGCAACCAAGGTGTGCGCGCGCTCCGTCTTGTCAGTGAAGAAGAGCCGGATTCGCTGACAGTCTCGCTCACTCCTTGCCTCGTCTAGACTGGCGGGACACCGCTTTTGTGCGCGTACCGCAACCAGAACCTGGAGCTCGTTCGCGTGCTGCTCGAGCACGGCGCCATCGTGGTCCAGTCGCCCAAGCGCTTCTTGTGCATCAAGGTATGCTCGCAGCTGCGCCATATCGCACTCGAAGGTGCTCTTCTCTGGTCTTGGCACTCACCAACCACACGCCGCTTGTGGCATGTCCATCCATCCATCCATCCATCCATCCCGTGTATGACAGTCCCCAGCTCTTCTGGACGAAGTCACAGCGGCAGCGAGCGGCAACCATGCGACAGACGACCCTGCTGGCGAGACCTCAGACGACCGCGATAACGATGATGGCGACGACAAGCGCAAGCTCCGACGGCAGCAGAAGGCGTTCGCAAGTCAGGAGTTCGCGCAACGCGTGCGTGAGGAACTGCAGAAGCATGTTGCAGAGCAGGGCGACGTGCGTGCCAAGATGCTCAAGGAGATCGAGGACGCCCGGTGCATCGAGGAGCGGCGCGTGTATCGCGAACAGCTCGCCGACCAAGGCGCGAGGCGCAAGCAGCGTCAGCGCGAGTCACGCGAGAGAGCCAAGTACCAGATGTACCTCGCCAAGGTCGAGCGCAAGCGACTGGAGCAGACAAGCCTCGTAGCGGTGTCTTCATCGAGTGGCGACGCGACGGAAGCTTTGAGTCGGTCCGAGGAGGTTGGTGCTGGACGAGGAAGAGGCGAAAGCGGAGAGCCTGTGGTGCTGAAGTGGGAGAAGGTGGCGCAGGCTCGTCGAGGAGGTCGTCCGCGCTGGGTCGCTCGGGAGGTGTGGACTGCGGAACACACGCAGAACCGCGCTCTGAGTTCCGGAGAGAGTGCGTGCATGCTTCTGCAGCAGTGTCAGCGGATCCACGACTCGCTCGAGAGTGCGGCACGCTACAGTCACAAACTGGAACGCGAGGTCTCTATGGAGAGGAGATCCGAGACTGCTTCCTAGCGTTTCTCGATCGCAAGCATCGACTGGTCTTGCGCTTGCGGTGCATACTCGTGCGTACAGGATCTCAGTCAATTGGGGATACTCGTACGACTGCATCAATCCGTAGGAAGCAGGTCGACTTGGCACTGGGCGTGGGTCGTTTGCTTCATTGGTCTCCGATTCGAGCCTTGGAACGAATGTCTCTCGCATCTCGATGTATGAGACCGAGAACCAGTTTGGCGTCACGCTTCCAATCGCACCGACTTTGCCAGGACGCTCACTGCTCGTGACAGACAAGCATTGGTGCGTGGCCAATCGGACGGAATGGCGGTCTCCCGCGATCGGAACACATCCAGTTTGGCCGTGGTGGAATCGGCAGCTTTTCGTGTTCACAGCAGAATCGAGGTTATTGCTCAACCTAGTCTTCTTCCCCACTAGCCGAAACGAACCACTTCGGCGCGCCGACCAACAGTCACTAAGAAGAGACCACTGGTAACGAGACTTGCTGCACACAGGACGCGCGCCATGGCTGCAACGCTGGGCGAGCACCACCAGGAGGAGGTGTGTTTGCACGAGTGTCGGATAGACTTCTTTACGTATTCATGTGCGAGGGTCGCAACGGTGATCTGACGATGAGAACTGCACCGGGCAGCTGAGCAAGTTCCTCAAGTTCTTCCGCTCGCGTCTCAAGACGCACCTCGAGAACGTCGAAGCGGACTTTGAGGACACGCGCTCGGATCGGTACTGCGCGAAGATTTTTGTGAAGAATGGGGTGGATGAATGATCACGCTCACTTGCGACTTACATACTTGCTCTCACTCCACTCGGCCGCATCCAGTCTCTCGTCCGATGAAGTGTACAGCCAGAAAGACATCCAAGAGGTGTTGCAGTCGCTCTGTTTCGCTGTCAAGGTGAGGTGGACGAGCTTGGCTACCAACTCTCAATGCAAGCGTTCTCAGCGAAGCGCTCATTCGTGTTCTGTTGTTAGGCGAGCGTGCGCAGTGAACTCCAGGACACGATCAACATGATGGCGCTGCTGCTGCGCCAGATTTTCTCGGAAGCCGAAGTTCAGGTAGGGTTGGCATCACGAAGTGGACGATGCTGTGCCTCCTAAACGCTCGCCTGTCGAGATGATCTTGATCTCTCCAACTCTGTCTCGCTTTGCATCGCAGAAACTCTCGCTGGAGCTCGACATCGGCAGTGTCGAGGATCGGGATCTGCTCGCGCGCGTGGAGCGCTTGAGCGTGGCCGAGTGGGTCGATGCGGAGAATGGCGGCTCGGCCACGGTCGGAGCGCTACCTGCAGCGAAGATCAAGGCGCCGCAACCTGCGTCTCCGACCAAGAAGGAACAAGAGCTCGAAGCGCAGCTCGCAGCGCAGAAGGAACAAGAGGAACAGGGGATCCGGGCTGCGGTCCACACGAGCAAACTCAAGGACGAGGCGCATGCGAAGGAGACCAAGAAGTTGCAGCGCAAGCTCGACGATGCACGCGAGCAGATCGAAGACCTCGAGCGCCAGCTCGAAGACACGCAGCAGCACATCTCGCAGACCAAGCAGTTCCTGGCCATGAAGGCGCTCGTGACGCGCAAGAACGAGCAACTCCGCGCCACTCGCGAGCGGCTGCTGCGATACGAGCCCAACTTCTGCGACGACGATGGCGAGACCAAGAGCGCTGACGACGACGACTGAGTTGCGAGTTCAGCGTCCCAATTTCTTTAGCTATGCAGCTGCCACGAGCGAACCTGTAGGCGACACGAAGCAATGAGTCCCCCTCCCCCTCACACACACACTTTGCATGACGACCCACGAGACACGAAAAGCACGAGGCGATACAACGAGTGGAGTTCGGGTGGCTTCCTCATGATCTTTTTCATCGGTTCATTGAGCTGCTCCGTAGGACGAGAGCAGCGACGCTGGCGCGAGTGAAAAAGCCCTGTCTGCTATCCTCACACAGTCGAGAGACCGAGAACCGCATGCCCGACGACCTGCCGCCTTCTTCGTCTCCTCCGTCACCGCCACCTATAGAGCTCCGAAAGCGCCGCGAGACAAAGTCCCGCCATGCTGCCAAGAGCGCCGCGAAGGCGAGCGAAGCAGAACGGAGAAGAAGTCGCCGACAAACGCAGTTCTCCGCTTGGCTGCTGCTGCTGCTTCTGCTTGGGAAGCGAAAGCGCTTACAGGCCAAGCTTGGTGCGGCGCCAGTGGCGGCGCTTGGCGTTGTACCTAAAGCACACACAGACCATCACGTCGTTTCGTTAGCCGCCAGTACATCCCAGACAGCATGCTGGATCTGCCAGCAGCGGCACCGGCTGCATCAGCTCTCATGAGCAGAATGTGAGGACGCACTTGATGGTGTTACCCGTACGCAGACGGATCCACTGCGGGATCGGGCGGTTCTGCTTCTGCTTCTTAGCAAGAATCTGCTTGGTGCGGAAGGTCTTGTGCGACGGCTAGCGGTGCAGCAGCCACATCATCCTGTCAGTCTCTCTCGTCTTATACTCGCGCTTTGTCTCTCGCTCGCTCTCGTTGCCGTTCGTCCGTCCGTCCGTCCTGCGCCGCCAACTGCATCGGTGCGCATGCACACGCACTACTGTGCTGGTTCTGTCGCGCTGGTCTACTGGTCGGTTGGCTGGCTGTCGATGCTGGGCGAGACACGCTCGCGCTCGCGCTCGCACTCGCAGCTCGGGCGCTTGATACGCGCGCAGGCTCGGACGCACGGACGCACGGACGGACGGACGAGAGCAATCACAGCGAGCGAGAGCCGCTCACACACGCACCATTTTCAACAGGAGGGTGGTTGCCACGAATGAGCTTGGTGATCAACGCGAGAAGCAGCTTGGATGTCTCCTTGAGCCGAACAACAAGCCGAACAAGCGATTGGCAGCCAGCCATTCGAGTGTTTTTTACGCGGTCAGCCCATTTTACACGTAATTACGCCGGTAGGGTTCGGTCGGCTTTGCAAGAAAGTGCGAAATCCTTACAGGGCATTTGTAACAGTTTCATTTTTGGTAGCGTAGGCTTCGTACGAATTGGGGATCGTGCCATCGATAGAGCTTAGGACTAAAATCCTGGCGAGACCTTCGAGCACCAAATGGCTCGGAATCAGAAATATTTGGCCAACTCAGGTCTATTTATGGCGCAATGCGATAGTCTGCGGGACACGTGGTGACCTTATATATCTGCGTACTCTCGGAAACTGGGGCGTGTGTCCTTCTTTCTGGGCCAGACCAAAGCAGTAGGTAGGATCGTTGAGCTAAATGCAGTCGCTTTTTCAAAATGTCAGCACTTTCCGCACGCCGGTTTACAAGCGTTGCTCCCGTGCTTCAGGAGCTCCTAGTCGGAATCAGATCCGCTGGTATCAGCTCCGCCAGCGAGAGAAGTGAACGATATCCTGGAGTCGTCGAGTGTTTTTACGCAGCGAGTGTAATTACATATCTGAACCCATTGAATTAAACCTGGCTTTTGGGGTTACAGGAAAATCAGCTCACGATTTCACATCGCAATATCCAGGGGCATCCAGCAGCAGGAGCTTGCTGCTGGACGTGCGCACACGTGCGCCTGGCGAGCAGCGTAGTCGGCGGCCGCAGCAGCGCAGTCCGCAAGAAGACGCGCCACGCGATTCTGCGCTGAAGAGTGCGCGGGTTTGCTTCCGAGGTCCCGTTTAGCAGCTGCAGAATTCTGCCGTTAGCACAGAGGCTTCTAGATCCGCGGACATGGACACGGCGGAGCGCCGCGCGAGCGCCGACGACGCGCTGGACGACGCGTCGACCGCCACGGCGCGCGACGGCGGCCGCTTGAACATGCGCGACTTGAACAAGAGCTCGCTGGAAGACACCGGCAGCAGCCCGGGCGCCGCGGCGCGCCTGCAGCCGAGCGTCACAGTCTCGCGCCAGAGCAGCTCGCTCATGTCGTCCGGCAGCAAGATCGCCGTCTCGTCGCGCGTGCGTAAGACGCGGCCACACAGCGGCTCGTCGGCCGCGAGCTCCGCCGCCGCGTTCGAGGGCGGCGGCTCGCTCCTCTCGCGGCTCTCGTCGATCGGCGGCGCCGGCGGCGGCGGACTGCGCGACACGTTCTTCGGTGCGCGGCGCGAGGACCCGCTCGAGATCTCGACGAGCCAGGAGTTCGACCTCACGGTCATTGACGAGAGTGGCGGCATGGAAGAGAACATCGTTGGGCAGATGCTCGTGCCGACCGTCGGCGGCTGTGGCTCGTGGAGTCCCGCCGGGTACGCAGTCGTAGCCATCGGCGTGGTCACCGTCGTGGTCACCGCCGCGCTCTCGATTGCGATGCCGACGCTTGACGGATACTCGATCGACCCGGGGCTCGTCTTCGGCTCAGTCCAGACACTCTTCCTGTGCGCGATCGTGTTCGTGACGTACCACGGCGTGCAGCCGTTCCAGGCGCACCCGAATCCGCTCATCCTCTACAAGTGCGTCATCGACATGGCGCTTGCGCTGCGGTTCGTGCTCGACCCGCTGCTGCAGGACTGGGGTGTGTACACACCCGGCGACAAGCACTCGTGCCGGCACCTCTCGGCCGTGACCGAGTTCCTGTACCTCGCGAGCGACAGCTGGTACTTCGCGCTCATCGTGGACCTCTACACGTCGCTCACGAACCCGTTCACGAGCGTCAAGGCGGACCGTGCCAAGTATAAGCTCGCGATCTACGCGAACGCCGCGTTCTTCGGGCTTCTCACAGCGCTCATCACGGACGCGCACGGCTTCTCAGACGGCGCGTACTGCTGGACGCACCGCGGCAAGCGTCAGGAACGCAACTTCTTCCGGCTCAACGTCGCGAGTTGGACACTCTTCTACGACTGGATGATCCTGTTCTACATCTCGGGGATCTCCGTGCTCATTTTCTGCGCCAAGCGCCTGCGCTCGGGGCTGCGCGATACGCTGCAGACGCGCCGCGACATGCTGCGTAACGGCACGATCTCCATCATGAGCTTCACGGGATACTGGACGATCGTATTCATCTGGTACGCGGTGTCCTTCCAGTCGCGCACGCACTATGAGCCGGACGGCTCGATGTCGCCCAGCCGGGTCTTCCGTGCGTTCACGTACTCGCTCGCCGGTCGCGGTGCCGTGGATTACTTTGTCTGGTTCATGCTCAACCGGCCGTCCGAGATCCGGGCGCACTGGCTCCGGTTCTCGACCGAGTCAGCCGACAAGAAGTTCAGCGCGCAGCTCAACACAGCGCTGCAGCAGGAGCTCATCTATTTCACGATCGAGGGCATGACGCGCGCGATCCAGATGGCCGATGACGAGCTCATCTTCTCGCGCGACCACTCTCCAGTAGGGCGAGGCAGCAGCCCCACCACTACCAACAACAACAACAACGGCAATGGTCACGGCCGTGCGTCCTCCGATCCGCCATTACTCGGAGGTCCTGCACCCGAGAGCACTGACCACCGCGGCTCGCTCCACACGAGTCCATCGAGCAGCAGCGCCGTTGGCGGTGATAAGGACAAAAGGAAGCGCAAAACGAACAAGGGGGACACGTTCGACATCCCGCGGCAGATGCCGCAGCCGACGCACTCATTGAGCAACAAAGCCAAGAACGCCTCCATGAACGCTGCAGCGTCTCCGGGGCCGCGCAGAGCGTCCTCTGCGTCATCGTACAACCACATTCGTTTCACGCCGTATCTCCCGGATGTGTTCGCGGAGCTGCGCTCGGCGTACGGCGTCGCGTCAAAGGACTTTGTGGGGTCGTTCCAGACGAGCACGAAGCCCAAGATCAGCGAGGGCGCGAGCGGCGCGTTCCTGTTCTTCAGTGGCGATCGCAAGTTCCTCGTCAAGAGCATGTCCGAGTCCGAGTGCCGCTTCCTGTGTCAGATCGCGGAGGACTACGTTGAGTACCTGATCGCGAACCCGGCGTCGCTCATCACCAAGTTCTTCGGCTGTTTCAAGATCACGCTGTACGAGAAGAAGTTCTACTTCGTCGTGATGGAGAATCTCTTCGACGTGGGCGATCAGGGCCTGCCGATCCACCACCGCTTCGACATCAAGGGCTCGTGGGTGAACCGGAGCTACAAGCGGCCGCGACGCGGCACCAAAGTCAAGTGTCGCCACTGCTCGATGCAGTTCAAGTACGGCGCGCGCAACTCGCAGATGCAGTGCCCGAACGTCGTCGGGCTCCACGAGCCGAACGTCGTGCTCAAGGACAACGACTTGCGCACGCGGATGCGCATCGGACGCGAGGCCGGGCGTGAGCTCTACGAGCAGCTGCGCGAGGACTCGCTTTTCCTCTGCCGCCACGGCATCATGGACTACAGCCTATTGCTCGGCGTCGTCGACATCGAGTTCATGGTGGACCACCAGAAGGCCCACTCTCGCCGCAACACGGTCACAAGTGTGAATGCGGACGGCGGCGTGAATGAGAGCTTCATGAGTACGGACTCGACTGCTGTCGACGATGAAGCTGGCGACGCGCAGAGCGGCAATTCGTCCGGCGGACTGCAGAGTCTCGTGCGGGCAGTGCACGGTCGCAGCGACAGCGATGAGGTGCGCACGACGCACGCGCTGCTGCAGAAGCGCGCACGCAAGCCGATGCGGCGCAGCAAGCGCATCTTCGGTCCCGGGTACTACTACGTCGGGGTGATTGATATTCTGCAGACGTGGACGCTGCAGAAGCGTCTTGAGCGCTTCTGGAAGGTGCATGTCCAGCGCTGCGACCCGGAGGGACTGTCGGCGATCGAGCCGGAGCTATACCAGCGACGCTTCGAGGCCAAGCTGCGCGAGGTCATCGCGCTGCCGAAGGAGTACACGGCGGCGCTTAACCGCCGCCGCACGTACCCGAGCGTACACGCGATCAGCCGGTTGTCTCCGGCGGGAGGAGGAGCAGCGTCGATGCCCACGCGCGGCAGCTCACGATTCATGGCGACGAAGGACGTGCTAGCGAGCACAAGCCTCGAGTTCCCGCACGACGACGTGCCGGCGTACGACGAGAAGGAGGTGGACATCGACGTGCTGATCGAGAGCGGCGGTCGCGCTGGTCGCGGCGGCACGCGCGCCGCGAGTGGAGCTGCTGCTGGTGGTGCTGCCGGCGCGGCTGGTGGTGGCAACACTGGGAGTCGTGTGCTGCACCCGGAGCTCAACGTGTCGGGGTCGTCGCACACGAACAGCTCGGGCGATGACGCGGAGGACCTGGAGCAGGCGCAGCGCAACCCGGAGCCGATCCTGCTGCACTTCAGCCAGATGCTCGTGGGCTCGTCAACGCGCAGCAACCTCACGACCGTCTCGTCGCAGCGAGGCGCCATGTAGGCAGGTAGGTAAGTAGGAGGAAGTAGGTAGGTGTCGAGCAAGAGAAGCATGGCGATGTGGATGATAGAGCGTCGGAAGAGAACGTGTGGATAGATGGATGGATGAATGACATGTAAAGCAGCGTGAGCGACGCGGTGCTTCTTCGCGCAGCGGATGACCATCACGGACGTCATGTCCGGTATCGAAGCAGACCAGCGCTTTACCATCGGATTGTATCGGTTCAAGCGATTCCTCGGACTCACAGTGTTTCACTATACTCGTTCGAGAAAATTCCTTCACATAATAGAGTCCTAAGCACCAAGCAGGGTAAAGAGGAGGAGCATGGGGTCGCCTTCGCGCAGGTCGCGCTCACGCTCACGCTCACGCCACAGCAGCCGGCGCCACAGCCACAGCCACCGCAGCCGCCATAGCCACAGCAGCCGCTCGTCTCGTCGCAGCCGCAGCCGCGACCGCCACAAGCGGCGCAGTCGTCGTTCGCGTTCGCGCTCTCGTTCGCGCTCGGCATCGCGCGAGCGCCAGAACAGTCATCGCCACCGCAAGCGCTCGCGCGACGAGGGCGGCGACGGCGGCAGCGAGCGGAAGAGGCGCGAGAAGGCGGCGGAGACGAAGGTGGAACAGCCTACCAGCGAGCAGCAACAGAAGGCTGCGTCGCCTGCATCCATCGAAGTCGACGTGGATGTCCCGAAGCACGAGGAAGAGAACGGTAAGACGGCGCAGAAGCTTGTCGACGAGCCGAAGACAGACGAGCGCGCACTGCCGACACCAGCGCTGAATGGAAACGTGGCGTCCGCGATGCCAGCCTCAAGTGCGGAAGTGACGCCGGCAGTACCAACCTTAAGTATGGCAGCGACACCAGTAGCCCCAGCTCCGAATGTGGACGTGAGTTCGATCAAGCTCGACATCCTCAAAGCGCTCGCGGAGGCGAGGAGCACGATCGCAGAGATCAAGGGCGAAGCTTCGGAGAAGATGGAGGCGGACGCTGGCACGACAGCAGCAACTGATGATCATGAGGGCGGAGGCGATGAGCAGCAGCCGCAGCAGGTAGTAGAGAGTGAGACGAGCATGGCAATATCGCCCATGAAGAAGGAGACGGAGACGACAGGTAGCGACTCGGACCAGCCGCCACCGTATTCGTCCGCTGCAGTTGCTTCTTCTCCTCCTGTTGCTGCTACTGCGCAAGAGGAGGCAGGCGACGAGTTCGACATGTTCTCTATGGCGGAGCTGGACGACGCCGCGATGTCCGCGAACCTGGGCGTCTCGGCGCTGACTGTGACAGAGGCCAGCATGCAGGCGAATTGCGACGACCCGGAAGGCTACTACAACACGACGGTCGGCGAAATATTGAACGGCACGTATCGGGTGCTCGGTGTGGTAGGCAAAGGCGTGTTCTCGACGGTGCTGCGGTGTGCTCGCGTCTCCACTGCCGCTTCTCCTTCTCCCTCGTCGTGCTCGTCCAGCGAGCCTGACGTCGTCGCGATCAAGCTCATCCGGAACAACGAGGTGATGCGCGACGCGGCGCAGACGGAGATCCGGGTGCTGCGCGAACTCTCGGCGCGCGACCCGCGCGACAAGAAGCACTGTGTGCGCCTGCTGGACTCGTTCGAGCACCGCGGGCACATGGCGCTGGTCTTCGAGCCCATGCAGATGAACGTGCGCGAGGCGATGAAGAAGTTCGGCGGCAAAGGCGGGATCTCCATCCAGGCGGTGCGCGTCTTCAGCAAGCACCTTCTGATCGCGCTGAGCCATCTAGAGGCCTGCGCAGTGGTACATGCTGGTAGGTTCGTTGACGCGCTGTTTGGATGTTCGATGGTGGGGGTGCTGACGGTTCAATACTATGGCAGACATCAAACCGGACAATATCCTGCTGGACGACAAGCAGACGACAATCAAGCTGTGCGACTTTGGGTCGGCGTTCAAGGCGGACGAAGGCAAGCAGGACCCGACGCCGTACCTCGTGAGCCGGTTCTACCGCGCGCCTGAGATCGTCCTGGGCCTGGCTTACGACCAGTCGGTAGATATGTGGTCGGTCGGTTGCTGTCTGTTTGAGATGTTTACTGGGAAAGTGATGTTTCCAGGCGGCACCAACAACGAGATGCTCAAGCTCTTCATGGAGCTGAAAGGCAAGGTGCCCAACAAGATGATCAAGAAGCACCGCCAGGCGTACATCGAGCAGTTCGAGATGGAGCCCCACTTCACGGAAGACCTCAAGTTCTGCAGTCGCGAGTCGGACCGTGTCACTGGTGCGTGTTTCTCTCCGTTTCTCTGTTAGCTTGTTAGTATTCCCATGTGTCTAAACGCTTCCGGGTGCGTATAGGGAAGCCCGTTCTCCGTCTGATGGACAACGTGAAGGCGAAAAACGACCTCGGGAGCAGTCTGGCGGCCGCCAAGAGCAGCACAGACGACCGCAAGCTCGTGCTCGAGCTGCGCAATCTGCTCGAGCGCATGTTCGCGCTCGACCCGGCGAAGCGCATCTCAGTGCGCGATGCGCTGGCGCACCCGTTCGTGAAGAGCTCGTAGCTCGCGAGCGACAGCAAAGGAAGTTCGGATCTCCCTATGGACCGACGACCACCTTTGGCTTCGATCAACATCAACCGAATGTATGGCGCGATATCAACTTATATGGAGAATTTTGTTCCAGCCCTACGACCGCTGCGCTGTCGTGTACGCGTAGCAGCCGTAGAGAAAGAGCAGCGTGAGGAGCATGCCCGCGATGACGATCCAGAAGTCCACCGTGTCGCGGCGCTCGATCACGCGCAGCAGCGAGCTCGAGAGCCCGAGGCGGTTCGCGATGTCCAGCACCTTTGTGCGCACGCTCTGTAGTCGCCCAACCGACCGCCCAGTCTCCTCGTCAGCAAACACTGCTGCGAGGCTTCTCCTTATCCCTTCACATGCATATACGCACGCATGCGCACCTTCATCCGGTTGCGCTGGTCGCCCAGGTCCCCGAGGATCGAGTGCGAGAGCATCGTGAGGTCCGAGACCATCTGCGACGAGTTTTGCAGCGACGCCGACTCCTGCGCCGCATACATAGCGCTGTTCGAGCTGTCGAAGCCCTAGAACGCGCGAGCGTGCAGCAATGAGCAATCAATAGGAGTACCGGCAGCAGCACTAGCAGGAGGAAGCCGCCCGACGCACCGCGGTCCGACGGCTGAGCAGCGACTCGCGCTCGCGCGCCTCCACCTCACGCCGGCTCGCGCGGTAGAGGTGCTGCTCCAGCGTGTTGCCAAGCGCCTGCGTCTCGCTGCGCAGCTGCAGGAGCTTCCTGCAGAGAACGCCCCCACCACATGCCACGAGAAGGAGGTCATTTCCCCTCTCTCTCTCTCTCATTGCTACCGAGTGCTAACGCAGGCGAGGAGACGTCGCGTACTTGGTCCACGTCTCGCGCTCCGCCGGGCTCGGGTACACGTGCGCGAGCGAGTCGAGCTGCCAGAGCAGCTGCTGCAGCTGGTGCAGGTTCTCGCGCGCCTCGCTCTGCAGCTCGCCGCTCGACTTGCCGCCGAGCCGCCCGGAGTCCAAGTAGCTCAGCTGCATCTTGAGCTCGAACTGGAGCTTGCGCGCCTGCGGGTAGAGCGCCGCAAGCGACTGCTGCTGCGACTGCGGCGGCTGCTGCTGGGTGTGCGGCACGTGCATGGTGTTTGGGTCAAGAGATCGCTCGAAGCGCTATAACCTCTCGCTACGATACTTAACCCTGATACTTTGTTAGCACGCAGCCCTACTCTCTCTCAATCCAAAGCCTAATCGCTCTCAGTCCAAACCTAATTGCTCTCAACTCAAACTCGGTCTGCTGACTACTGCAGCATATCACCACTACTCTCGGCCTACGTCAGTAGCAAGAGCAGCGCAACGTGCCGTCTACAACGACCTCGCATGCAACAGCTACAGGCGCGCGTGCTGCGCGGCATGAAGGACGAGACGAACTTGGCGACCGCCAGCGGACTAGCTGGGCTCACGCTGCTCGTGGACGCTCTCGTACGTGTGCCAGCCTGGGTCATTTGGACAATAAACGAGCCTGACAGTGCTAGAACCAAGCAAATCGGGAGGCGGCCACCATGTTGACTCACCCTCGACATGGCCAATCAGCGCGCAGCCGCCGTTTCTCTCCTGGGCGACGCACGCACCATCTGGGTCGGACTTCACTTGGTTTTATTATACACAGGTTGTTGCCGTTGGTGTTACCCTTTAGGTCGACAGCTCGTAGAAACCTAACAGCTGCCTGATACCGCGGTCGACAGTTCTCTCCGATACACCAGGGCTAGACCCGGTGGGGGACTGCGCTCGCTCGCTCGCTCGCTTGCTTGCTTGCTTGCTCACTCGCATCGATCGCTTGCTCGCATTGCTCACATTGCTCGCACCGATCGCTTTTACGCGCTGAAGGATGGTCTGGCGGCTGCTGGTAGCTTCGGAGCTGCACGAGTGCAGGCTGTGCCTTGCTTATCGAGAGGGAGGAGGCGTCGCTGGTGTCGAAAGTCGGAGCCGCGTTCTGTTGCTGTCAGTGCGTCCAAAGTCGAAGAGGGGGAATGGAGGGTGGTCGAATGCGTGCACA
>JAASFW010000687.1:0-13130 GCA_023334005.1 Globisporangium orthogonon
CCATGTGCTCGTCGTGTCCAGGGCTCGTCACCGTGGTGATTATGACATCACGGCTCATGCTCTTCACGCAATCACCTCACGCTCATCAGAAGCGCGAACATGACGATCATATCAAGAGGCTTGCCCTCATGTGACGAAGTGCGTTGGGGATAGGATTGATCGGCAAGCGATGCTCTGCGTCCCACACGCACGCACGCACGCACACACGAGCTTCATGGCAGATAAGAACTTCGTCCGAGCCAGTCCAGGCTGGCTGGCGTGATGACAGTCCGCCTGTGAACAGCATCCGAAATCCGAGTGAGCAAGCAAGCAAGCAACCCACGAGCGCTGCTCACCCACCAGCTGACGATCGATTCGTGGATTGCGTGGTGATTAGTACCAGAGGGCTAAACGCAAGCCTTCTCTATACTGAACAACAGACTGCTCGGTCTTCATATTCGCTGTCACTCGCTTCTCGTCCTCCGACTCTCGAGACCACCAGATCGACTGACCGGCCGGCTCACCCAGTCTGCAAAACAGCGGAACGAACGAGCGAGCGAGTTCGATGGTCGAGCACGACGATTGCCCCTGGAGCCGTTCGGGTATGATTACCGGCGGCGCCAGCGCAGCCGAGCCCGGCGAGGCATCCCCCTTCCACCCCGAGACCAGCTCGATCCAAGCAGCCGCAGTGTCTATTGATCTCGACAGTCTGCTGTTCGAGCGCGACTCGATCGACGCGTTCTATGACGCGCCCTCGCCACTCGCTTTTCAGCTTCAGCAGCACCAACTTCACCTCCAACCCCAGCTCCACAAACAGCAGCATGGATACCAGAGCTGCGTGGTTCCCGACAGCACCCGCCACCTCCTGTCGCCGCTCGTGCTATCGGCATCGCGCGACACGACTCTGCGCAATGAAGTGACGGCGGTGCAGGCGTTTCTCGAAGAATGGCGCGATGAGGATGACACGGCCGACTTACCCGTCGACTCGATGGCGTCGACGCACGACGCCATTCCCACAGCGCTCATGGCGAGTCCAGTGCGCACAAAAAGCAGAGCGTCGAAAGGAAATGGCGGTAGGGGCGGCGCGGTGACCTCGCACAGACAGCAAGTGCAGCTCCAGAGCGGTGGCGGTGAGATGACCACCACCCAGCAAACTACTGCTCGAACGGCACGCAAGCCCAGGACGTTCGGCACGCGTGAGCGCGAGAGGGAGGAAGCCATCCAGCTGCGCAAGGAGGCGCTGCAGCTCGAGCAGCAGCTCCAGCAGTTACGCCAGTGCGTGCAAGGTGCCTCAACTGACAGCTCCGCGCCGCCGCTCTGGAAGCGGCTCGCTGAGCGACAGCAGCAGCGTCTGCTGCTCGCGCGCTCAGATAACCAGAGTCTCAAGATGGCAGTGCGCGAGCACAAGCAGATGGCCAAGAGTCTGCACCGAGTGCTGCTCAACCGCGTCGCGCAGGCTACGGTAGGACCTTGGAAGCAAGTAGTGTTCTGGTACTCTGTGCTTTCACTGACAGACCTTCTCTCTACACTTCAGACGATGCAACCGCGCTTTAAGGCGCTTGCGCCGTGGCACGAGGTGGGTGAGTCTCCCGACGACCAAACTGTCTTCTCTCAGCTCATGTCGAACACGACCGCCATGTACATGCACACGGACCGCATGGAGCGCGCGATACGAGCCAAAATCCCGTCACATGGCAAATTCCGCAAATGGGACGTCAAGCAAGGAGCATCAGCGCCATACATCGAGCTCATCGACGTGGAGGAGCTGCCGTTCAGCGTCTCGCAGATCAACAACTTGCTGCACACGTTCTGTCACCACATTACGACGACACGCATTCGAGTGGGCAACGAGGTATGCTCTGTTCTGCGCTGCGCTGTGATCAATACTTGCATGCCATTTTCACAGCTGATCTGCTTGCTCATGTCTTATCAATTGCAGTCCGTGCAGTCGACAGTGCTGATGGGAAAAGAAGAATACCGACTTGTGTCGAGCGACCGCGTGCCGCGGATGCGCTATGTCTTCCAGAACTTCGTGGAGCCGTCCCGCTCGGTCTTCCTCTACTGTTCGTTGCTGGACGCTGTGTCGGCTGAGGACAGTCGGGCGTTGCCGGGACAGATCCTCCAGGAACGCAAGTGGATCATTCTGGTCGACAGGCCGCCAGCAGTACCGACAGCGGCTGGTCCGCACAAGACTTCGGTCGTGACATACTCGACGATCTCCCCGCTGACGTCCCACCCACTCTCACAAGGAGAGATGTGGACCCGGGAATTGATCGAGAAGTCGCAAATCCCTTCCTGGGACGAAGGCTACAACATGCTCGCGCAGAAGATCGAGAACGACTTGCTCGAGATCGCAGCAGCGCGGTGATCACTGCGTCGATTTTGCATGGCACTTAAACGAGAAGAGGGCACGGCGTGCACCGAATGCAGATTAGCTAAGTAAATGAATGTGGGTCGATACAGCGTTGCTGTTGTCTGGAACGAGTCAGTCAAGTGTGTTGTTGATCCAACAAACCAAACCTCGCTCGAGTGTCACCTTCACTCCGTCTCCAGAATGGTTGCATTCGCTCCTTTATTTTCATCACTACCGTTTTGGCACTCGAGCGGACCACTTTTCGATAGCCCGTCTCAACATTGACGAGAAAGACCTCCAGCAGCAGCAGCAGAAGAAGAAGAAGACCTCTGCCAGCAGCAGCAGCCCCGATGCTGGCGCCGACGCTCCAAGTGCTGACACCGCGCGCCGTCGTCTCGTGGCTGCCGGAGAATGACGACGGCGACGGCGATCTCTCGTGGCTCCTCCCGCTCGCGGACGACCTCGACGCGTCCAGCAGCAGCAGCAGCGCGAGTCCTTCGAGCTCCGCCGCGTCGTCGTCAGCCGTGTTCGACGCTGCGAGTGAGAGCACCAGCGACACTCCGAGCTCCCCGAGCTCTTCGCGTTCCTGCAAACGTGCGGCTGGTCATCGCAGCAGCGGCAGCAGGAAGGCGTCGACGAGGAGCGCGAGCATGCCCACGCTCGCGAACTCTCTCTCGCGCACCAAACATGAGATCGGAACGCTGCGCGAGCAGGTGGCGGAGCTCGAGAGCGTGCTACGTCGCCTTAAGAAGATAGCGAGTCGTGCGCGGCCGTACGCCCCCTCGCCGATCGGGTGCGACGAAGCGCTCGACGGCCCCGAGATGCGCGATATGGCGGTACTTTGGAAGGGCGCCGCCAGGCACCAGCGCGACCTCGTAAAGCGCGCGCTGCGCGAGAACCAGAAGCTGCGCCTGAACGTGCTTGACCAGAGGGGACTCGCCAGGATCCTGCACAAGATGCTGCTCGAGCGCTCGCTCGAGGGCGCGGTGGGTTGTGTTCTTCGTGGGCTGGCCGGCTAGTTTTCAGTCGGCAGCGCCTGATGTCTATCGGTCTGCTTTGTCACTCATGGCGCTGCTTCTTGCTTGTGGGCTGCAGATTCTGAGCGAGAAGCTACTGTTTCCTCCTCCTTCGAGCGGCGACGCGGACTTGTCCGCCGCCGACCGCGCTGTGATGGCGAACTTGATCGCAGAACTCGCCAGTATGCACCTGGCACCCGAAGCGCCATACACGGACCGAGTGATGAGCGTCCCAGACGGTGGTTCGTTCCACGACATGCAAGTGCGGCACGACGCAGCGAACGGCGTCGCCACGCTCGAATCGATTGCATGCGAAGAAGTCCCGTTCGGGAAGGCAGCCGTTGACCGCGCGATCTACAGCGGACTGGGGGCCTCCACGCCCGGCCACCGAAGATACGACCCTCGTGTACGTGGGATGCAGCGAGGCTTTTCTCTTGTGTGCGCCAGTCTCTTTCGCCATCTAAGCACACTATCTGTGTTTAACATTGTATCATAGCTCTTCGGCGGAGCACCCACGTTCGGCGTGATTGAGGAGCTGTCGCGCATCGTCACGCCGGTGGGACCCGAATCCTACCGTCAGCGGCGCTCCGTGCGCACGTGCTCCCGCGACGAGCGCCAGTCCGTGTCGGTGTCGCTCGGACTGATCGAGCCCGTGGATGCGAACGGCCAGCCGGCGCCAGGACTGACGTTCCGAGCCAAGATGTGGATCGTGCGCGCGCAGAAGACGCGCGTGAACGAGGCGACTGGCGCCGAGGAGGTCTCGACGGTGCTGCAGAACTTCTCGACGATCTCGCTCGCGAGTGTGCGCGGTCCGTACTCGCTCCAGTGGGGCCAGCAGGTGTTCGAGGGCGTGGTCTCTCCGCTGCTGCGCCGCGCGGGACTCGCAAGGCTACAAAAACTCGAGAACGCACTCCTGTCGCGCGAGACGCTGCGGTAGGTGGAGGACTCGGGAGTGGCGAACGTGTCAAGCCGAAGTAGTACATATCATATCCTAGCCTTCCGAACTCTCTCCGTAACAGTACTCGCTCGCTCGTAACATGTACATGAAGTCGCACCGCGAGAGATCGGACGTTCTTGTTCGCAGTCACTCATCCATGCTGCTTCAGCACTGACTTGACCAAGCTGTCGTCCCAGGCTCTCTCGCATCCATGCTCTTCATCTTCCGCATCATCCATCTGTCGATTAGCGCTGTTCGATTCTGCGCCAGTTTCGAGGACAATCAATCGCGTCCTCGAGCGCAGAATAAACATCGCCGTTCGTCTGCACAGCTCCCCCACCCAGCTCCCGCTTCATTTGTCCGACAAGATGGCACGGACACCACAGCAGCAGCAGCAACAACAACAGCAGCAGCAGCAGCAGCAACAACAACAACAACAACAACAACAACAACAGCAACAACAACAGCAGCAGCAGTGGTTCCTCGACAGTCCTCGCCTTGACGAGTCTGTGGTTTATTCCAGGCTGTTCCTCGCTTCCCACGACGAGAGCCGCGACGAGCTGAGTTCGACCACAGCTTCGTCACCGTTCTCGAGTCCGGAGAGGCCGGCGCCAGCTGCGAACCGACGAAGCTTGTCCAGAAGAAGCGGAGTTCAGGCAGACGCGAACGATGGACACGCCACTGACTCGGAACCGGATCTGGAGCTCCGAGACGCGGCTCAAGCGACTGCACGCCCGCGCGTCGCCGGGACGCTTGCGGCTGCAAGTACGGTAGCGCTTCGGCCGCGCTTCGCGAGCTCCCGTGCGCGACAACAGCACGAGATCGCCGCGCTCCGCAAGCAAGTCGAGACACTGACGGAGACGCTGAAGGCATTGATGTCGGATGCGCGGCTGCGAGCATCGCCAGAGCAAGCGAACGTGTTGTCCGAGTGGAGGCGCGTCGCCGAGTCTGAGCGCGCAAAGCTGCAGCAGGGAATGGACGAGAACGAGCGCCTGCGCCTCCGCGTGTTGGCGAGGCGGAAGAGCGCGAAGAACCTGCGCAGGATGCTGAGGACGCGAGCGGCAAAGTGCGCGGTGCGTGGTGTCAGCGAGGAAGTGGCTGAGTTTGGTGGTGCGCTCGTGGCGTCTTGGAGCTCATGGCGCGTCTGCGTGCCTCTGTCTGGTGTCGTGCTCCCTCCCCTCCCTTCGCGTAGGTCATGAGCGAGAAGATCCTCGGTCTCCTGGACGCGAACGTCAAGGTGTCAGCTGAGGACCACGCGATCTTCGCGCGAATGATCGCCGAGTCGGCGGAGCTGTGTTCGAGCGCGAGCATCGCCAGTTCATTCACGCTTCTGGGTGCGCGTCCTGATGGCTATGCGCCTCGCAAATGGCACGTACGGCTCGACGCCTGCAAGACCGCTATCGTCGAGATGACGAGCAGCAGCGAAGTGCCGTTCCACGTCAGCGAGGTGCTGGCTGCGCTGCAGCCTCCGCCCAGCGCCAACAGAAACGTCGCACGATTCTCTGCGGATGCCAGCGAGGTACGACTCCCTCCTTCCCTCTTCGACACCAAACTCCTGATGCCGCCTTGTGTATGGTTCTCACCGCGAGTGGTTCCTCGTGGCAGCTTCGCGGAGATACATCCAGGACGATCGTCGCCAAGTTGCTCCTGCACAATCCCTACTCGAGCGGCGGCGAGGCTATCCGCATCCGCAAGGGATTCTGCACCGTCCGAGACGGCGATCGAGTCGCTGTACTTGCGCTCGCGTACATCGACATTGTCGACTCGAGCGAGAGTCCAGCACCCGGGTACCTCATCAAGGAGCAATTGTGGACCGTGCTGTCGCCGCGCTCGTGCGTCTGCGAGAAGACAGGAGTGACGAGACACAGCACGCGCATCCAGCAACACTCAACGATCGTCCAAGTCGCGAAGCGCGGGTCGTCGCTGCCACCCTGGAACAAGCACACCATCGAGAGCATGGTTGTTCCGCCATGGGATCGAGCATTAGCAGCCTGGGAGCAGCGACTTGAGAACAAGTTGATCGAGAGGGGTTTGACGTACAAGCGGACATGATGCTGTGCATTCAGGGCAAGGCATACGAGCTGTGCTATTGAGCACGCAACCGTGTTTTGTCGTTGTCGTTGTCGTTGTCGTTGCCATGCGGCGTAGGTTGGATCAATGGAAGTCGTGGAGAGTTCGCACACGGCATGGAGTGTCAACAAGAGCACAGGGAGTTCGTCAAAGACTAGAGGGAAGGGCACGTTGTGTGCAAGAAGTGCGGAAGCGACCTTTGATCATTATACTTTGCAACACGCACTGCTCGCCAGAGCCGTTGGTGGCACGGCTTGATAGGCAAAAGCGGCCCTGCGCCTTCCCGGTAGAAACAACGTCTGCGCAATGAGCGCGCCTGGAAGCGGGACAATCTGCGTGATGGGGGTCAAATCTGCGCAACTGTCGCAGAAAATGACCCCGAAATATGCTGCAATAACTGCCGGTATTATTATTGAGCTGTTCCGTATTGCTTTTTTCGACCACTTGCGTTTGGATGAAGGCAGTGCAATAGAACAGTTTATTGCCAGAGCAGTGCACCAAACTGACTTCCAGTCGGCGCCTGTGCTCATGGCTGCCTGCAGCCTCGCGCTCGAACCGCCGTCGGCTGACGCGCTGCGCGTCGACGACCATGACGCGCCATCGCTGATGACGCTCCAAGCGCTTCCGTCGCCCTCGGGCTCGCCCTCGCGCTCGTCCACCGCGAGCTCCGAGAGCGATGCGCAGTCTCCGCCGGCGCCCAAGCAGAAGCCCAAACGCATGCGCCGCAAAGAGGAGATCGCGCTGCTGCGCGACGAGTCCCGCGAGCTCGCGCGCGAGCTGCAGGCGTTGCGTGACTACTGGAAAGGTGGCGGTGATAGCAGCGGTGGCAGAAGCGACACACGGACGCCGCGCTGGCAGCTCGTCGCGGACGCGCAGCGCGGGCTGCTGCACGAGGCGGAGGCGACGAACCGGCGGCTGCGTGCCGAGTATCTGTTGCATCGCAAGGCGGCGCGGCAGCTGCGTAAGGTGCTTATGAAGCGCGCGACCAGCTCAACGGTCTTTGACGGCGCGCTGTACCTGCTGGAGCCGCCGCGCGCGCAGCGCGTGCTGGCTGACAGCCGCGCGGACTTTGAGGCGATCGTGCGCGACACTTCGTCGATGCACGCCGACGTCGCGCGCATCCGCGAGACCATCGAAGCGCGGCGAGCGGCATCACAGCGGCGTCCGCAGAGCACGTCGTTCCGGGAGTGGACGATGCAGAGTGAGCACGCGCTCCACTACCGCGACGTGATCCTGGAGGTTGTGGACTGTTACTCGCTTCCGTTCGAGAGACATGAGGTCGCGGAGGCCGTGAGGAGGAACCGCGAGCAGCCCACGCCGCGTGCGACGAGCAAGTACTGCTGCGAGGTACCCTTTACTCTAGCTTCTTCGTTATACTGTAGCACGACCAGACTCTGAGATGCGCTTGGCAGTTCTTCCAGGAGATCGGCGGCGACATGGCTCTGCGCCAGATGGTCTCTGCGTACACTAAGGAGACGCTGGCGGGTCACATCCGCAGCAAAGAGGCCTCAAGCCGCTTCTTCGACGGCGAGGAGACGGTCTTCGTGTCGACGGCTCTGATCACGCCCGTGACGTCGACAGGCGAGACGATCGCTGGAATCGTGCTCAAGGACCAGGTGTGGATGCTGCTGCGCGACGACGGCGGCGACGTGAGCACCTCTGCGGTCGGAAAGCGAGAAACCACGGCGATGCGCTCGTACCACCGGATCTCGTGCGTTCATCTTCAGAGCGAGTATAAAGACTACTGGACGCCTCCTGCGATTCTCGACTCGGTCGTTCCAATGTGGACCGGAAGTCTCGAGAACGCTCAGCGGCGGCTCGAGGCGGCGCTGATCGAGCAATGCATGCGCCGCGTCCCATCTCGCTGCGCGTGAGTCGAGGCTGTGAGCATGCTGTAATACTGTACACGTTTGCGAGCGTGCTTTTGGTCCGTTATGTCAAGCACCACCATCAGTAGCGAATCAGTCAGTTAGTCTGGCAACGTTAGTCACTCGCTAGTCGGAACGTGCTGCTGCACTATCTCAAGAAGCAATCACTGTGACTTGTTTTGGTGGGTAAACATATCGATCAATCGAGAGAAAAGGCGTCCAACATGATTCCCCCTTTCACTCGCTCGCTCACTTCTGAACACGCCAAGGGCACTCCAACCGCTGCTCCCATGGCCTCTTCACCCGACGACAGCAGCTTCGTGGCCATGCTACAGACGATGCCGGACGTTCTCGCTGAGACGCCGCGTTTGGGAGACGTGGACATTCTCTTTGATGACCTTGCCGGCTGCTGGGGCGACGCTGACAAGCCGGTCGGCTGTTCCAGTGTCAATGCACCGCACGACACACCGAGCTCGAGTACCAAAGGTGGGATCGCAGTTCGTCGTCAAGTTGGCAGTGAGCAAGCTGTTGGAGCCGCAACACGAACCAAGAATCGATTTCGTCGACCGCAAACACGTACGTCGAAAAAGACAGAGATCGAGGCGCTTCGCGCTGAGACCGTGACGCTGGAGAAAGAGCTCATGCGCGAGCGCGAGCACTGGAAGCGCAAGTGCACCGCAGTGATCGCAGCCAAAGAGCGCTCCTCCGTCGAGTGCGACACGATGGCGTCAGTCGACGGCGTGTGGAAGCCCATCGCGAGACGACAGCGGGAGGCACTGGACGAGTCTGAGTCGTTGAATCGCGATCTCAGGTGGAGGCTGCAAATGCAGCGGAAGAGGCTCCAGCGCGTGCGCAAACTCCTCACGAAGCGTATGGCGGTACGTTGCTGGCTGTGCATGATTGTGCTACTTGTCATGACCCGGAATCTCATCAACGCTGTTCCATCCAGATAATGGCGAACCATGCTGTCCTTCCTCCCAGTCGGCAGCTTCTCGCTCCGGGTTCTACACCCGTGTTTCAGAAGCTACTGCGCGGGAGTGCGTTGATGGTCCACAGCGTTGGCTCCGTCCAGTCACGCCTTCAAGCTCACGCATCTCCCAGCGAGCCAGTTTTTCGCGAGTGGACTGTGAACGAGGACTCGGCATTGTCGTCGCCGCAGCTTGAAATGGTCGACTATCACGTCGTTCCGTACGCCTCGGCGTACGTGAGCGATATGATTGGGAGTTTGATTGCGGCTCGTACGACTGAGAGGCATCAAACCATCGAGGTACGAGACGACAGCACTGCCTGCCATGAAGGCAACATCGTTCAGGGTTCTGACATGATAGCGCGCGTATTGTGTCTGCATCGAACAGTTCTACCAGTCATTTGAGAGCATAGATGCACGCCAGTTCCTGAGCAGTTTCAATACGTCAGGCGAGACTGGTGTCGTCCGCATTAATCAGGTGATACGCAGCTTCGCTAGCGAAAGCCAGACGGTTTTCGTGATCGACACGCTGCACAGGCGATTGACCGAGGGCGGTGGTACTAGCGGACACTTCCGATCGAAGAAATGGATCATCGTTCGGCGCTGCAGCGAGGCCCCAGAGGCGCCAGTCACGAGCATCCAATGCTACTACGAGTTCAAACCCGAAGAAATGGAAGCCGCATACAAGCAGCTGTGGCAGCGCACGAAGATTCGGGAGATACTCATCCCGACACTCGAGTTCTGGGCCACCAAGTTCAACCAAGCACTCGAAAACGCGCTCATCACAGCAAACTGCTCGGAGCACTCCATGGTAGCGTAGGGAACTTCACCTCAATGGCACGAATTCAGTATCTATGTTGATCCGTGTAAGAAGATGTTCCAGACCTCGGTCGGACTCGGTCGTGGTAAGGAGACGTCGCGTATGCGTGTATGTGCACGAACAATGCTCACCGCTAGACAACGCATACATGTATAATTCAAGATTGTTGCTGCGCCTGCGCTCCTGTCCTCCAGTGCGCCTTGATCGCCTGCTCCACAAGCACATTCTCGATGATCTCGAAGCTCGCCGAGATGTTTGCAGAGATAGTGCCGATGATGAAGTCCGTGACCACGCCGATCTTGGTCGAGCTCGCGTCCGCGAGAATGCCATAGGACAGCGGTGCCGTCAGGTAGCACGTCTGCAGCACGATGCGAGGAGATGACGATGTTGCTGCTGCTGCTGCGCCGTCGCCACGTTCTACGGAAGTGTCCTCGCGGATTACGATGTATCCACGCTCCATGAAGCGCACGCCGTCGGTCGGCTCGTCGGCGATACGCAGTGTGTCCGAGAGCTCGCGCCAGACGATCACGATGCGCTTCTCCTCCGTATACCGCCGCATCGCCACGCGCTCGCGGTACAGCGCCATCGAGTCGTTCCAGTCGATCTCCAGGTTGAAATCCTCGACGATCGTGTCTTCCGTCGCGTTGATAGACTGAAAAAGAGTAGTTTGCGTTAAGAAACAAGACGTAGCCAGAATCAGTGCACTAGCAGATGTCTTCGCACCTGTGGTGCGTTGCGGCGGTACACTCGGTTCGGCAGGCGGTCCTTTGAGTGCGCATAGTGGTTCCAGACCACCGCGGCCGCCGAACGCATGTCGAACGGCAGCACCTTCCGCGCGAACACTTCCAGTTGGATGCCGAAGTGCTCATCCGGACGCACGACGACGTCAATGCGCGCGCTGCTGCCTGTGGCACGCGCGAGTCCGTTCGCCTCGAACACGGCCTCCGCCTCCAGGTACGACTCGTCCAGCCCTGCGAGCAGCTCGCTGACGAGCCGCGCGTCCGACTCGTCCGGCGGCGGCACGGGCGAGTCCATCGCCCAGCGGAAGCGCTTGGTCCCGCACAGGATCTTCTCGAACTCCTGTTCTCAAGCAGCAAACGCAAGTGAGTACGAATGTCCGGTCATTCTTGTGTGAGGGACCGACCCCGCATTCGCAAACAAAGTTATGATCACTCACACATACACATACATACATACACACGCATTTACACGTCCAGATATACGGACACAGACAGCCGCACTACTAGTACTCGCCTTGGTGTTCGTGGTCTTCTGGAGCATCTTCTCGAGGCCGCGCGCGACCTTGAGCTGGTTCTCCAGCACGAGCTTCAGGCGGATGTTCTCGCGCTCAGCCTTCACGCGCTGCTCGTACTGCCGGCTCACGATCTCCTGCCACAGGCTTGTCGGTTGTGGCTCCTGCCGCTTGGACCCGGTAGCACCACGTCGCTTAGACGAGCGCGTGTATCGGTCGTCCCGACTCGCGGAAGCACATGATGGCTGAACCGTCTCTCCCTCGTTCGCCCCGCACGCCGCCGCCATCTGCGGCCGAGGCTGAGGCTGAGGCTGAGGCATCGTCACAGTTCCCATCGCATAACTCTCCGCGCTCAGTTCGCACTGCCCATGCTCCAAGTGCTGATTCGGGCGCGGCTGCTGCTGATATTGGTGGTGGGGTGGTGCACTGAGATGGCGCCACGCACCTCTCGCGTGCTGCAGCTGCTCGTGCCGCTGCCTGCTCTCGACGAGCTGCTGCTCCAGCTCCGCCACTTTCTTGCGCAGGTAGATGAGCTCCTCCTTGCGGGCATCGCGCGCGCGGTTTGACAGGTTGCTGCTGCTGCTGCTGCTGCGGGTGCTGATGAACTTGGACTTGGCGCCGCCGGCTCCTTGAATGGCATCCCTGCCAGCACTACCAATAACACCACTTTGTCCACTGACACCACCGACACTGCCTTCGTTGGAAGCGCCGAAGACACTAGTGGCGATGCCAGTGGTGGTGCTGTTGACAGTGCTGGCAGCAGTCGTGCGGCTCTTTTTCTTCGCCGCCGCCGTCTTCTTCAGCAGCTGCTGTACCTTCCGACCCACGAGGCTGCTGCTGCCAATGGTGCCAATGGTGCTGGTGTTGCTGTTGTTGTTAGTGCTACTGAATCCTCTCGAGAACGTCGGGAGCATCGGCGGCCCCGGGGCGGGTGCGGCGTACGCGCGCTCCCCGACCGCCGCCTGCCTCAGCGGCTGCGACTGCTGCTGTTGGAGCGCAGCGAGCGCCGCCAGCGCGTCTACTGGTGCTGTCACCGTCGAGTGTGCGCCACCTCCGCCGAGCGCGTCATCCAGCGGCAGGTGCAGCTCGTCGATGAACGCGAGCGCCGACAGCAGCGCCGCGTCCGCGTCCGCGTCCTCGTCTTCGTCGTTGTCCTCTTTGCCTTCCACATCCTCGCCGCCGCCCGCTCGGACGCCAGTGCCCCTAGCAGCAGCAGCAGCAGCAACAGCAGCAGCAGCAGCAGCAAAGCGGCCGTCGACGACCGGCGCGCGTGGCGGCGCTGGAGGTCTCATGCACACGCTGCTCTGCTGCTGCGGCCCGGGGTCGCTCTGCTGCTCTCCAGCGCCGGCCGGTACAGCAAGCGTTTGAGCTTGGGCTTGGGCTTGGCGGTGAGCTCGGGCTTGGAGATGAGAGGCAGGGGATGTATACAATGATGCTGCATGTGTATAAGTTTACAGGGAAGGAATCATATTGCGACAAAGACAATATTATCCGCGCTCGGAGCTCCATTCGAAGGCAATTCGATTAGCCTTACATGCAAGTGTATAAAATGAAGTATATCGTGACACCCAAAAAAGTGCAAAAGAAAGCTTTGCAAAGACATCGCAAAGTATTATTTACTTTCACACTCCCAATGCGATCGAGTCAAAAGAAGCACAGCATGATCCTGCGCCGGTGAGGATGTTGCGCAAGGGAAAACTCAAAGCGTGCGTGTAAAGCTCCGCAAGATTTACACCGGAGTATCGGGCAATATACTTCATTTTATACACTTGCATGTAAGGCTAATCGAATTGCCTTCGAATGGAGCTCCGAGCGCGGATAATATTGTCTTTGTCGCAATATGATTCCTTCCCTGTAAACTTATACAC
>JAASFW010000688.1:0-13126 GCA_023334005.1 Globisporangium orthogonon
CCGGGAGCTCCGTTTTCAGAGCCTGCATGGCAAAGTACGCGCCGCGTGTGTCGCCCTTGGCGCCCTTGTAGTTGGACGGTGCAAGGATGCGCAGCTTGTCGGGGCACCGCGCGTTCAGCAGCACGTGCTGCTCCTTGAGCAGCCGCAGCGCACCGCGGGGGCCGACACCTGAGGCGTTCAGGATGCTGGCGCGCACCGACCGCGCGCTGATGTCGAGGTGGAGCTGCTCGATCGCGGCCATGTCGAGCTTGACTGAGAGGTACGCCTGGTCGCGCGCGAACACCTCCTTGATGTGCACGGCGACCTCACCGAGTGTTGTCTTCTCGATCTGGCCCTTGACGATGCGCGCCGAGCGCTCGTCGGTCTTGCACACGAGCGCCGCCGTGATGATCGGGGTGCTGATGTTCTTCGACGCGTTGATGATCTCCTTGAGGCGCGGCACGCCAAGCGTGACGTTCATGCTCGCGACACCAGCGAAGTGGAACGTCTTGAGCGTCATCTGCGTGCCCGGTTCGGAGATCGACTGCGCGCCGATCGCACCGACCGCCTCACCCGGCTCCATGCGCGCGCGCTGGTACTTGTACAACGACGCCTCCAGCAGCCTCTCGACCTGCGCCTCCGTGAGGCGACATGCGTTGTTCGACAGCAGCCACGCTGCCTCCTCCTGCTCGGCGCTGCCGGCGACCGCCGCGCGCTCGCGCCACGTCGCGGCTGCCTGCTTCGTCTTGAACTTGTCTTTCTCCCACGCCGGCAGTCCGACCGCGTGCAATCCCTTGCGCTTGTACGTCGTAGTGTCCAAGTCCACGTCGTCGTCGTCGTCTTCATCCTCCGAGACGGCTGTCGGGTCCTCCTCCGACTTCACGAGGCGCTTGCGGCCACCAGCAACCTTCGTCACCTTCTCGAGCTTCGTCGACACCGTAGCCTTCGTCTCGACCTTTACCTTCTCTTCGCCGCCCTTCACGCTCTGTGTCTTCTTGCCAGCGCGCGCTTCGTCATCGAACGCCCGGTCCAGCTTGGCCGCGTACGTGGCAATGGGTTTGTCCATCGCCTCGAGGCCCGTGGCCGCGCGCTTGGACGCGATGTCGGACGCCAGCACGCCCAAAAACTCCTCGATCTCGATGAGGAACTTGCGACCCGTCGGCAGGATCGCCTGGAACTCTGGGCGCTGCACTGCGCGCTTCGCCAGTCGTCGGATCTCGAATGGCAGCAGCGACGGCGCCTCACGGTCCGGCAGCGTGCTGCGGATGTGCTGCAGCAGGCGATGAAAGTCCACGGGCCGATCGTCGCCCTCCATGTACGCCGGGTTGAGGCCGTCGTCGCCATACGTGAACTGCACGACCGCGCCCTCCGAGTTGCGCACGGTCTGGTCGTACTGGCACGATAGGTCCTCGAGCGCCTTCATGAGGCGACGCGCCATGTAGCCGGTCTCGGCAGTCTTCACGGCCGTGTCGACGAGCCCTTCGCGGCCGCCCATCGTGTGGAAGAAGAACTCGGTCGCGGTGAGCCCGCTGTAGAACGAGTTCGCGACAAAGCCCTTCGCTGCCGCGTGCAGTGCGTGCGGCAGAAAATGCGGCAGCGTGCGGTTCACGAAGCCTTCGGGCACACGCTTGCCGCCGACCGACTGCTGTCCCACACACGCCATCATCTGCGAGATGTTGAGCGCGCTGCCCTTCGACCCGCACTCGGCCATGATGCGCGGATTGTTGTGGAACGGCAGTGAGCGCATGCACTCGGCGCCCGCGGTCTCGCGGAGCTTGCCGAGTAGTCCGTTGAGCTCGCTCTCGAGCGACTGGATCGGGTTACACCCGGGCTTGAGCGCCAGTTTCCCGCGGCGGTAGGCCTCAATCGCGGCGTTCGCGGCGTTGTAGCCGTCCTCGAGTAGCGCGCGCTTCTTCTCGGCGAGCTCGGTGGACGGCGTGACGTCGTCGATGCCGATCGAGAAGCCCTTGAAGTTGCCGAGCCAGCGCGCGCAGAGCTTGGCGAGGCGGTTCATGCAGCGTGCGGCCTCGTGCGGCCCATGGTCGCGGATCAGCACGTAGAAGAGGCCCTGCTTGCTACCGTCGCCGAGCGTCTTCTTGCCGAGGTTCCCGCACAACAGCTCACTGTTACGGAAGCACACGTAGCCGTCCTTCCAGCACATGACGCGCTTGTCCGTGTAGTTGCGCTCCTTGAGCTCGAGGTTCACGAGCACGTTCGTCTGCGCGTTCGGCCGGATGAGCATGCTGATCACCTGCTTGCCCGTCCAGAGGCGCACGGGCAACACGATCGCGGGCGGCGGCAGCTCGACGTGGTCGAGTGCGTCACCCATGATCGCGACCACCTGGCAGAACTGCTCGCGGTTGAAGAACACGTTCTTCTGCGTGAGCAGGTACGCGGCTGTGAGGAAGTCCTGCGTGGCTGCCACGAGCGGCTCGCCGTTGCGCGGCGTGATGAGGTTCTGCTCGACGCCCATGAGCGCAAGTGCCTCAGCACGCGCCTCCTCAGTCTGTGGCAGGTGCATGTTCATCTCGTCGCCGTCGAAGTCCGCGTTATACGGCGAGCAGACGCACTCGTTGAAGCGAAACGTGCGCCACGGCATGACCTTGACGCGATGCGCCATGATCGACATCTTGTGCAGCGACGGCTGCCGGTTAAAGAGCACGACGTCGCCGTCCTCCATGTGCCGCTCGACGATGTCGCCGACCTTGAGCTCGTCCGCGAGACTCGCGCGGTCGCCGTAGAGCAGATTCTTGGTGAACTTTTGTCCGTCGAGCTTGATCACGTTCGCGCCCGGGTGCACGTTCGGGCCGTTCACGACGCACCGGCGCAGCTTGTCGATGTTGTACCGCGTCACTCTCTCCGGGTACGTCATCGTCTTCGCCACGTGCTCGGGCACGCCGACCTGGTCGATGCGCAGGTTCGGGTCCGGCGAGATGACCGTGCGCCCGGAGAAGTCGACGCGCTTACCCGAGAGGTTGCCACGGAAGCGGCCCTGCTTGCCCTTGAGGCGCTGGCAGAGTCCGCGGATGCCGCCCTTGGCGCCCGGCAGCTTGACGAGCCCGGGCGTGTCGCCGTTGATGAGCTGCGCGACCTGGATCTGCAGAAAGTCCCAGTCCTCCATGACCATCTTGAGTGACGCGCCCTTCTCGAGCGCGGCGCGCAGCGCGAAGTTGACTTGTACGATCTCCTGGAGCTTGACCGTGATGTCGTCCTCGTTGCTACCCGTGCCACCGTCCATCGCCACGGACGGCCGGATGCACACAGGCGGCACAAGCACAGCGTTGAGGAGGAGCTTCTCCGGGCGGCCGCCGAGCGCGTCGACCCAGAGCAGTTCGCAGTCCTGGTCCGGAATCTGCTGGAAGAGCTCCTGCACTTTGAGCGGGCTCAGGTCCTCCTGCGCCTTGGCCAAGTGCTGCCCGATCTCCGGGTTGAGTGCCTGCGCCTCGGCGAACTGCGCCACGAAGACGTTGCGCAGGTCGTGCGCCGCCTTGGCGCGATACTTCTCGTGCACGAGCTTGAGCGTCGTGCTCGTGACCTTGCGCACTGCACCGTTGACACCCGCGCAGTACGGACACTTGACCACCTTCTTGCAAAGCGCCGAGATCTTCTTGCGCAGCCCGATGCGCCGCAGCACATCCGCGCGCGGGTCGCGCAGGCGCCGCAGGAACACCTCGCGCTCGGCCGGCGGCAACAGCACGCGGCTACACTCCTTGCAAATGTTCTGCAGAATCTCCGTGATCGCCTTGAAGTACCCGATGTGAAACACCGGGAGCTCGAGCTGATAGCAGCGCACACGCATCAGTCTTTGCTGTTCTATTCTATCTGCTCCTGCTGATGATGATGATACCTCCAATGATGCCTACCTTGATGTAGCCGAAGTGGCCAACACAGTCCGCCAAGCGCAGGTTGCACGTCTGCAGTCGCGCACAGCACATTCGGCCAGTGTGAGCCACCTCATTCTCACCGCATTCCCACCGTATTCGAACGTACCTCGCACGTGTCCTTCTTGTTCGAGACGCCGAGGCGCTTGTCCAGCACGCCGTCGAGCGCTGGGTCCCGCGACGGCATCTTGAACAGGTCTCTGCACCCGCCGTAAATAATGAGCGTCAAGTCCATACTTTCTCCCAGTGCTCACACGTCGCACATGCCCATTTCGGCAGACCCTACTTGGAGTGGATGCGCAGCTCCGACATGCGCATCATGTCGACGTCCGAGAGCAGCCCAAAGTTCAGGTGACTGATCTTCGCCGGCCGGTCGTTCTCCAACACCAGTTGCTTCACGAGCGGGTTGCGCCGCTCGGCGCGCGGGCCGCCGCCAGCGCCGCCGAAGCGCCCGCCACCTCCATGGTGCTGTTGCTGCATCTCGGAAGCGATTAGTACGAAATGACTGGAGCAGCTCACGAACGGTACGATAATGGTACACTGTACTATCCATGTGCCATTGTACTGTAGCCATTCGATGATATCAAATGTCAATCACCAATAAAGTGCGACTAGCTCACACAGTGAGAGATCATGGGGCGCGGCGAGTACTACCGCAACAAGTACGGACGCGGCGGTCGTGGAGGAGGCGGCCGTGGTGATCGTGAAGGCGGCGGGCGTGGCGACCGCAGCAGCTTCCGCGGAGAAGCGTCCGCGGAACGCGCTCCTTCCGCAGTCTCGACGGCGTCTGCGCCGGCGCTCAGCTGGCACCAGCTTGGCGACCTGCTGCGCCAGCTGCACGGACGCAACTACGGCGCGTACCACGACCTCGAGCGCGTGTTCGAGTTCAATGGCAGCAGCAACACCAGTGAGGTGCAATTTCGGCTGGCGTTCGACCACGTGCAGGGTGACCCATACGCGAGTCCATCGCGCGCGCACGTGCTGCTGCCGTCCGCGGCGGCAGACTTCCCGCGCGACATGCACACGGCGAAAGTACGCAACATCGCGCTCTGCGACTACCTCACGCGCCGGTTCGCCGCGAGCGCGAGGAGCGCCGGCGCGGACGCCAAGACGACCAGCGACTCGTACCACGGCGCCAAGGGTGGCGACATCTCGATTGACGCCCCCGGGCAGCACGTGATCGAGCGCTCGTCCGTGATGGTGCACCCCGACGGCGCCGTAGAGGCGCGCTTCAACATCAACCTCCCAGCGCGTGGTCGCAGTATCTGCGGCGACTGGGCGTACACGATCCTCGTCGAGACGCTGCCACGGCTCGTGGAGCGCGCGCTCGTGTTCCGGAACCTCGACGCGAGCCACGTGTGGACTCACATTCGCAGCGTCGAGGACCAGGAGCAGCTGCGCGGGATGCTCAAGGGCGCCGGGCTCGTCGGCTTCGTCCGCGACGGCGCGATCCTGCCGCGAGAATCGGGGGCGTCCGACCGCCCGCTCAGCGCGCACAAGGCGGTCCCATTCAAGTCCCCGCCGACGCTCGCGCGGTCGTTCACGCTGCACAACTGCGGTGAGATCACGGGGATGGGTATACCGGCGGGCGTGACGCTCTTCGTCGGCGGCGGTTTCCACGGCAAGACAACCGTGCTCAAGGCGCTCGAGGTTGGCGTGTACAACCACGTGCCCGGCGACGGCCGCGAGTTTGTCACCATGGACGCATGTGCGGTGAAGATCCGTTCGGAGGACTCGCGCAGTGTCGTGTGTACGGACATCAGTGCGTTCATCGACAACCTGCCGTTCAAGCAGGACACGGGCCGGTTCTCGACCGCCGACGCATCCGGGAGCACGTCGCAGGCGGCCAACATCGTCGAAGCGCTAGAAGTCGGCGCCACGACGCTGCTTATCGACGAGGACACGTGCGCGACGAACTTTATGATCCGTGACTGGAAGATGCAGCAACTCGTCGCGAAGGAGAAGGAGCCGATCACGCCGTTCATCTCCAAGGTGCGCGCGCTCTTCCAGCAGGATGGCGTGTCGTCAGTGCTCGTGATCGGCGGCGCCGGTGACTACTTTTCCGTCGCGGACCATGTGATCATGATGGACTCGTACGAGCCGCGGGACGTCACGAAGGAAGCCAAGGCGATCGCGAGGGAGCACGGCGGCGAGGTGCGGCAGGACGCGGCCTTTGGAGGCTTCAAGGCGCGGATCCCCCTTCCGCGAGGCTTCGAGGTCAGCGGGAAGGTCGTCTCGCGCGGCATCGGCCGGATCCAGTATGGAGAGGTGAGCGATCGCGTGTGGGGTGATTGCGGCGTGCGCAATGAGCTGATGCGAGTGTATGCATGAGTTTTGTAGGTGGATCTGGACTTGGCCGCAGTAGAGCAGATCGTGGAACCCAGCCAAGTCCGCGCGATCGCTGACGCCATCGTGAAGATGAGGAGCTACATGGACGGCAAGCGCACACTGTCGGTGCGTCCTCGCTGATTGATACGATGCGCTGTGTGTGTCAGCTGTTCCATCCCCTGCGCTGACTGACAGTCATCAATACTGATGATGCATTCTTCGCACAGGAGGTGCTCGACATCCTGGAACAGGAGTTTGAGCGCACAGCGTCCCTCGACGTCATCGGCTCGCACAAGAAATCCGGGTTCTACACGCGACCGCGGCGCTTTGAGGTGCGGTGCGACTGGTGCGGTGTGTACTATCGTTCATGCGTGTCGCGCTGCTAACGCTGCGTGTTGCGATGATGTGCGATTTGTGTTGCAGCTCGCAGCGGCGGTCAATCGCTTGCGCACGGCCACAATCACGCAGTAAACTGCTGCTCACTAGCTCGCTCGTCCATACATCACTCTTGCGTTGCCACTCTTATCGTCCTTGTGCTCCCTTGTGCATGTCATTCTCAAGTCATTAACTCGAAAACCTCGCTCTCCAGTGCAATCACGCTCATCTTGGCGCCAGCAGAACTCGTCTCCAACGAACTGGAAGCGCGCAGCATTCCACCACGAGAGCGCAGGATCTCCCGGAGGTGCGACGCGTGCAGCATGTAACACAGTAGTGCGTGGAATACGGGTCGTACGGCGTCGTACGCGTGTGGCCACTTGGCGTGGCAAAAGTATGCGTCCAGCGTCTCCTGGATGGCGGGGAGCAAGAGCGAGGTTGGATAAACTCCGCGCAGCTTGGCTTTCAGCGCGCCTGGGTCGGCGAGGAACGCGCACGCAGTGCTCCAGCTCGACGCTCCCACTGTCTCACCTGGCGTGCGCCACGGCAGATCAGGTTGCAGCAGCACGCGGGTGGCTTCCACAAGCAGCGCCTCGCTGACCAGGTACGCTTCGAAGCTCAGCGCGTTGGCGTGTCCTGGCTCGGTGGCGTCTCGAATCGGTGGTTGGCTCGCAATGTGATCAGCTGCTGCATGCAACGCCTCGAGCGCCTCGACGACATCCTGGTCTCGAGACTGTGCAGTGATGGCAACTCCCAGCGCGTCACCATCGAATGCGCGAGTGTCGACAACGAAGATAACGTCGAACGGTGATTCGTGGTGCTCCGGATACAGCTTCCAGCGCAAGTCGTGCACAAAGTCGTTCGCTGCCGTCGTTGTCGCGCCGCTGTCAGTGTTGTAGAGAACAACGATGCGCTCCACTTCGATGGTTTGCCGCAGCTCGATCACGAGCGGTCCGTCGCTTCGAGCTGGACCGCCGTCGGTGCAGCTCGTCATGTCAAAGCACGACAGGTGATATCCCAGGCGCTGAACGAGTCCGACGGCAACTATCGTCGTGGAGGAGTTCATAACCACAAGGATTGATTTGGCGAACGCACCACAGAGCTGGCAGTGACCGAGGTAGTCGATGGGAGTGGCTGTCGCCGTGTGGGAACAAGCTGAGATCAGCTCTCGGACAGCTCGGAGACGCGTGTCCTGGATCGCAGCACACGAAGGGCACTCGGTGTTCGGGAACTCCACTTGTGTGGCGAATTTGCTGTCCTTGTCTACGTGAGGAAGCGGTTCGTCATCACAAGAATGACATCCGATCGCAGCATCTTCGAGAGGAAGAGCCTGATGCACACCATGTGCACAGCGCAGGTACTCAGAGAGACTGATGCGGACGCTTTGTTTCTTGATTGCCGTGTCAGAGGCGCACGCGAACTCGAGTAGCACATACGATCGGAACTCAGTCTTGAGCTGTACGATCGACAATGTCACAAGGAACCACTTGCCGTCGATCTTGCACCCAAACCTTGCCACACGCAGCACGCGCACGTACTTTGTCAGCTTCTGGAGCCACTTTGTTGTCACTACTGGTTCGCTGTCGTCGCTGAAGTCTATCGTTGACGCCAGATCGCTGAAAGCGGATGACGGCAGACGCACTCCGTACGGATTCACCTCGTTCTTCATCAACGTGATTCGCTTCGGCTTGAGTTCCTCTAAAGTTGAGGATTGCTTTTGTAATGCCGAGATTGTAGCCTTTTGTATCGGATGCAGCTCGAGAACGAACGCGGTCGGGGACGCGTCGAACACGTGCACGAGAGCGGAGTGACTGCGGACTCGAACCTCACCAGAGTAGATACGTATTTCGGCGTGTCTGCTTTCCTCGTCGAGAGCGCCGAATCGTCGGAAACGGTGCTGACCCTCCAGGCGTTGCGCAGAGTCCGTACGCTGGTGCTTCCAGACGATAAACCCGTCATCCTTGTCGGATTCAGCGTACTGCACCTCGAGTGTACTCGGATGGATCAACTTCGATGCGTCCACAACTCGCTCGAGACACATCGAGTCTTTCCCGCTCCGCAGATCGCTCAGTACAAAGTGCAGCTTGGTGCTCACGTTCGGACGCACGTGCACGGCGACGAGGAAGTGCCCAAACGAATCGTTCGCAGTCCGGATCTTCATACCCTCCTTGTGAACGCAAATGACCGAATCGTACTCACGCACGCGCAGTGGCGGAGGACACGGAGGACCAGACCAGATCAGCCGGAAGTGCCGCTTGCGTTTCTCGTAAAGGAGACAAAGCCACTTGCAGAACGCACCAAAGCCTTCAGCGGTGCGGCCGTACCCGAGAGAGCGGAACTCGCGCGTCGTCATGACGAGTGGGAACGAAGATGACGATGTTGGGTCGTACGCCACGACGCGCAGACCATCGAGGATATACCCTCGCGCACGCTGTTCGTAGATGGCGACACGGAACTTCTTCCCGCTGAGCTGCTGGACACACGCGAAGATCGGCGTGCTGGCGATCCGCTCGAGACGAAGCTTTAGAGCTCTCAGTCGCTCTTTCTTCCTCGACAGTTTCTCCAGCGCGCTTGAGAGCTCATCTGCTTCTCGCATCAGAATACTCTCCTCTCGTCTCCGATTGAGCTCTTTCACAGCGTCTGCAATGGTGCGAGCGTGCTCATCTCGAAGATACTCTCTTCTCAAGATCGCGTCGTGGCGTTTCTGATCGAGTTGGTCTTGATGTGAACGAACCACCTCGCTCGGTGGTAGCGCGTACTCGACGACATGCGCGATCTCACACACTTCGTCCAGAGCGTTGTGTTCGTGAGACCGTCGACTTCCGTCGCTAGAGTGGCTCTGGCTGTCACCTCCTACTCCCTGCTCTCGGTGCTGTGTAGACTTCTTTTTCAACCGGAGCTTCGCGGTGCGTGCTGCAGTCTTCTGCCGGATCTCAGCTCGCCGCTGCTCTTCATCTCTCTGTTTCTGATCGACGCGCTCTGCTCGCAGCTTCTCCTAACAAGAAAGCGAAAGAGTGTCGAGGCTCGCGAGATGCCAAGAAAAGGAGCGATGCCTTCACCACCGTCATGCATTCCGTACCTTCTTGGTCATCAGTCCCTTAAGTGTGCCACGCTGCCACTCGACAAGCTCCTTTAGTTTGTTGATCTCGTCCGTGAGCACGCAAAGGCGTCTGAGCAGCTCGTCGTTCAGGACAGCGTAGACTCGAGAGACCTCCTTGAAGCACGATTCTCGCCATTGCCTGCTCGGTCGTCCGCAAACAGGACCAGGTCGAGTATTACATTGCGGCTGGGAGTATGCGAGACAATCAGCATGACCGGAGTTGGGTTATCTACGCACCATACGTGATGATCCTGTGTGAGATCGCGCTCTTTGACTGAGTTCGTCCAGAGTTTCTGCTCCAGAGCAGTTCGTGTCACGCGGTACGAAAGCGAACTCCGGTGTCGCCGCAAATGAGAGGGAAAGTGATCGCGATATCGTGTGAGCCCAACTCACCTGCGTCTGCAGATCTTCCAGCGTCAGCACCAATTGGGTTCGCTCTCGTTCGCACAGTGACAGGTGCATCTCAGAATGTCTGTGATGGACGATTCACATGCAGGCATCCCAAGACATCGGCGGTCAGACATGGACTAAACGCGTCTCACTCACACCCAACCTGTCATAGAGCTAAATCGTACTTGACCTGGACCGCCAGATCTGCGATCTCGTCATACACTGTTGTGTGTACCCGCTTATGCTGCTGGTCTTCGCGATCGGGATCTGCATCCACTCGCTCGTCGTCGCTGATCGAACTCACGTCGACGAGGTACTGGCGGATCGCTCGGAGTGCTCGCATCCGACCATACAGAGCCTCTTCCTCGAGCAAGATCTGCTGCGCAGTTCCAATTCGCGCGCCGTCCACTACGTCGTCTTCCGGGAGGATACTCACGAGCGGCTTTGCAAGTGCAGGTGGTGGTGGTGGAGTGCGTGCTCTCCACGACGACCTCGACACCGGTTTCTCTGAGGCGTGCACATTGTTGGTGGCTTGGCTGTGATCGCAGTCGGTCTCTTTTCGACGCCGCTTCTTGCGGCGCTGCCAACTGCTGGATGTCCAGTACTTGAGCGAGCGGGCACTGTGGACTGCTTTGTCGCCAAGACTGTCTCTCACGACATCGTCCAACGCGCCATGTACGACGAACGGGTTGCGCGCGAGTCGGAACCCGAGCCACTCGACGAGGTCCGCGGAGCCGTCCAGGAAATCCAGGTCTTCGCACATCGCGAGTAGGTAGTTGCCGCTCTCTTCGTGAAGGAACGGCTGCGGCCTACCTTGGTGCACCACTCGTCGCCATGCCTGGATCGCCTCGACCACGTTCACAGACGCTGCTCGCACGAGAAGCAGCCAGTCGCCGAGCAGGTGCATCTCCTTGCCTCGCGGAAGCCGAAGGTGGCGCTTCTCAGCTGCTTTCTCAGTCGATGTCGATCCGACAGCTTTCGAGGATTTCTTCTTCGTCGTCGTCGACACCGGGTTCTTGCTACTGCTGGTCAATGTCGACGAGTGCTTATTACTGCTGTTCGGAGATGCTGCCGCCATTACGACTGCTCGACTTCTGCCTCCCTCTCGACTTGTCTCGCTCGAAATCATCTCGAGCAGTGTTCGCAGCGTGCCTTTGTACTCCTCGCGCACGGCGATGCTGCGCTGCACCGCGAACTCGGCTTCCTGGATCGAGACGGCGCCATCGTGGCCGTCTTCCCGTGCTGGCATCAATCAACTCGCGATGCGTCGTTGAAACCGGTTTCCGGTACAATACACAATGCAATTTCTCTATTGGCACATGATGGTGGTGGCTGTGAGCGAGTCAGGCGAACGAGCTAGCTAGCTACCTACTTAGCGGGTGTCTAAGTGCACGATCTTGAACTGCGCGGCGTGCGCCTTGTTCTCCGGCGTCCCACGGATAATCGAGAGCGTGTCGCTGTTCGCGCGCCGCGTGATCCAGCCGCCCAGTCCGAAGAAGCTCGAGACGCAGAAGATCGCAGTCGTGCCGCGCGTGTGGTCGAGCGCAAACTGCTCGTACGACCGCAAGTCCTCGCCGCGCACCTTCAGACTGCCGAACCGATTGACGCCGAAGAACAGACTTGACTTCTCGCTCTGGAATCCCCATCGCTCGGTACCGTCTCCCAACGTGTACGCGCGAAACACGCAGCCGTCGAGCACGATATCCGCGCTAAAACATCCACAGAACCCAATCACACCCACACTCTTTCTCGCATGAGCAGCACGCTCCCACCACCAGCAACAAGCAATAATCCGTAGCCTACAACAGAGCTAGCTAAGCTACGCCTATATACCCGAGCAGCGCGTCGCCGTCCACATCGCGAAGGAACTTGCCCGACTCGACCTCCTGGAGCGCGCAGCGGAAGCGCAAGGTGACGCTCAGCTTTGAGCCCGCCGCCTTCTTCGCCTGTGCCACCACGTGCTGGAGCCCGTCGTGGACAGCATCGGTCTTGCGGTCGAGCCGCTCGAGCTGCGCCTTCTGCAGGTCGAGCGCGCTGCCCATCGCCAGCGCGACCTCCTTCAGCTCCGCGAGCTGGGGTTCGACCGCGCGCAGGAATTGTTCGTGGACGTCTTCGCTGTCAGACTGTTTGGAGCTTACAGCAGCAGTCTGATCCGGCGTGCCGTTCGCAGACTCACGTCCATTGGCTCGCATCCCCACTGCTGCTGAAGCAGCAGCTGGAGGCGGCTCGTGAACGCCCGCGTAGTGCGCTCCTAGCTGCTCCGGTGAGTCGAACTTGACCCTGCACTCGGGGCAGATGAACCCCATTGCGATCTAAGCGCATCGCATCAGTCCTCTCGCTAATTTCCGGTGTTTATACCTGAGCCTCTACCTCGCTCACTCGCGCTACCTGCTGGGATGTGGCAGCATCGCCACGGGCGCCACTCGGCGCAGACGACACCGCGTTGTAGAGCCACCCGGACCACGTCATCCCGCTGTTTCCCATACAAAAAGTACCATGAGCAGTCAGCTCCTCCGCCCTGCACCGCTCATGTGTGTGTATGTGTGTGTGCCGTCTCGTGCGCACCGCAGCGTACGCCGAGATAGCTCCACGTTCTGTTGCGCACTATCGACCACGCGCTCGCTGCGCTCCAGTTGCTCTGCAGCATGTGCGTCGAGTATCGAGTCATAATTGCTGCTGCTGGTGATATAGGAGAGTGTTCGTTGAGAAAGCGACGCACCCGACTGCATACTGAGCGCATGCGCGGTCTCCCGCGCGGTGCTGAGCGACTCGGCCACTGCGCGCAGCGACTGCGCATGCTTCGCGCGCTGCTGCTGCTGCTGCTGCTGCTGCTGCGCGGCGTCGGACGCGGCGGCGGCAGCAGCGAAGTCGCCCATGTGCACTCGAGCTAATGGGAGGTGAAATGGGTCAAACTCGATACCAGAATAGAGCAATTTACCCATTCAAAATTGCCCGAAAAAATAATGCGAGTTCTTCTCGCTGTCGATAGCGTGACATCGAAATCGATAGCGCAGCTCTCGACTCGGACGACGTCAGTGCGTGGAGAAAGAGAGAGAGAGAGAGAGAAAGAGAG
>JAASFW010000689.1:0-13101 GCA_023334005.1 Globisporangium orthogonon
CACACACACACACACACACATGGGACGCGACTCGACTGAAGCGTCGTGTTCAAGATCGTGGTCACGACGGTGGTCCTGTCGGATGGCATCGGCGCGCGGTCAGGTCCGAAAGGGAACTAGCTCGACGTCACTGCCGAGTTCCTGAGCTTGACGTAGCGGATATTATTGTGATGAAGGACAGACAGAAATTGTGGACAAGGGGATAAATCGACGTACATTTCACCAATCTTGGCCAATAAATCGTACATCTTTACAAGCAGCATGCCCGCGCTCGCGCGCGCCGCCGCGAGCCGCAGATCTTGTCCAAGCTTCGCCCCGTATCTAGTGCCGCGTCCGGCGCCGCTACCTCCTCCAGTTGCTGTCTCTGCTGCCATCGTCACTGTACAGAAAGCAAGCCACCTGATCTTGATACCAATGTTGACACTAAAGTATCACACGAGATGCATCAATCTGTGCTTAATTGCATTCACAAATGGGTCATGTTTTGTCGAGAGCACGACATCAGACAAACCTATTTCGAAAGTCTCCTACTCAGAATCTGAAGAAATCTGGATAGTCTGATTCCAACCTGCAACCCTCATTTCCAACCAAGCACACACACACATACCCGATCGGGAGACAGGTGCGGAGGCCGCGATCGCCTCGTCCGTTCCTCGCCGCATGAGCTTCTCCTTTGGCGGCACGAGCGTCGCGCAGCCGGCAGCTCCGTCGTCGACCGGTGCGTCTTCCGGCGTTTCCCGCGTCCTCAGGCGACGCCTACAGCCTGCACGCCACCGCTTGCCACGTCTCGTACTCACCCTTTGCCGAACGCCACCACCCGCCAGGCTTCAGCTTCGGCGCCGCAGCGCCCACGACGTCCTCCGGCTTCAGCTTCGGGTCCGCGACGACGCCCGCGCCAGCGAACGGCGGCGGCTTCGCCTTCGGCTCGTCGACGGGCAGCGCGTCACCGTCGACTGGAGCGGCACCAGCAACGTCCTCGGGCTTTAACTTCGGCGGCGCGCCGTCCACTGGCGCCACATCCACGGCCGCGCGCAGTTTGTTCGGCGGCGCGTCGCCCGGCGCTCCGGCGGCGACGACGACGCCAGCGTCGGGCTTCAGCTTCGGCGCTGCACCTGGCGCCACGGCGGCGACGACAGCAGCGCCGGCTTCGGGCTTCTCCTTCGGCGCGGCCCCGTCGAGTGCAGCGCCAGCGACCGGAGGCTCCAGTCTCTTCGGCGGCAGCACGGCGGCGCCCGCGACAGGCAGCGGCTTCAGCTTCGGGGGAAACAGCAGCACAGCAACGGCGCCGTCCGCAGGCTCCGGCTTCTTCGGCGCTGGGAAGACGGCAGCAGCTGCGGCACCCGCCACCTCTGGAACCAGCGGCTTCTCCTTCGGCGCGTCACCGACCACGAGCGCGTTCGGCACCAACTCGGCGCTCGCGCCCGCCGGCACGACGCCCGGCAGCTCGTTCGGGTTCTTCGGCGGCGGCGGGGCGGCGGCCACTCCGCAGCAAAAGTGCGTTAGTGGGTATATGAGAAGTCCGAGAGAGATAAGGCTCCCGCTCCCGCTCACCCTCTTTCTCTCTCTTCGTCTTGTGTGACTGCAGTGGCCAGGGGATCACATTGGAGACGGCATTCGAGGCGCTGCCGGCGGACGTGAAGAAGAACATCGTCGAGTTCCACCAAGTGCTCCGGGAGGCGGACCAGGCGGACGCGCTGCTCCGTACCGTGTCGCCGCGCCAGCTCGCGGCGCTGAACGCGAACATTGAGCGCCTGGGCCAGGACGTGCTCGCGCGGCGGAATGTGCAGGACCGGCAGGCCACGGCGGTGCACCACGCGCGCAAGGACACGAAGCACCTGATCCGCCAGGTAGACGCGGCGGCGCTGAGCATGCGCACGCTGGATGGACACTCGGCGTCCAGCGTGTACCACCACGTCCTGCGGCACGCGGAGACGCCGTCACCGTATTACTGGGAGCTGCTCGACCACTTCGAGCTCCAGATGCAAGCGGTGAAGGCGCAGATCGAGGACATCGAGGCGGAGTACAAGCCGCTGCACGAGCGGCGCGCGCTCTCGGGGACGATGGCGGGGACGTCGCCGGCGCTACTGCAGCAGATCATGATGCAGCAGAACGCGGCGCTGATGCAGGTGGCGGCGCGCGTGGCCGAGGTGCACGAGCGCGCAGAGGACGCGCGGCAGCTCTTCTTGGTCAAGATGCAGCAGGACCTGGCACGCCACGGCGAGCACAACCCCGCGGCCTTCAGGAACCCGTTCGAAAAGCGCAAGCAGAGCGCGCACGGGGACAAGCGCGAAACGATCGACAAGATCCGCTTCCGCACGAGCGTGGCGCCGACGATCGTGGCGGCCACCCCGGCGCAGCCAACGGCTGCGAGCGGCTTCGGGGGCTTCGGCGCGCCTGCGGCTGCTACTTCTGCGGCACCGTCGATGTTCGGGTCGACGCCTGGAACGACGTCGGCATTCGGCAGCACTGCTGGTGCTGGTGCTGCTCCGACGGCCGCGGGCGGTTCTTCGCTGTTCGGATCAACGGCTCCAGCGGCTGCTGCGCCTGCGGCGACAACAACAACAGGAGCGGGCAGCGGCGGCTTCAGCTTCGGGGGCAGCACGGCGGCGGCGACGGCTCCGAAGCAGGTGTCGTTCAACTTGGGGCCGACTGCAGCACCAGCAGCAGCACCATCGTCGACGACAACGTCGGCGTTCTCGGTGCCGAGCGTGGCGACGTCGGGGAGCGCATTCGGCGGTGTGTCGTCGTCGTTCCTGACAGGTGCCGCGCCGGGCGAGGCGGAGAAGCGCGCGGCGAACAGCAAGCGCCTCGGCGGCCGCGCCAAGAAGCGCGCGTAGAGTTTGTAAGGCCCCGCCCGCCCAGCCAGCCCACCGGAGGGAGGAAGAGTTCGGAGACAAGACGAGGCGCGGAGGACTTGGGAGGGTGGCGGCCGCACACGAGCGGTGCTTGCAGTAGAAGGAGGCACAGCGCTTGAGAGAATGAGAATGAGAGAGGATGGTTGGTGGAGACAACAGCAGGAGAAGAAGACAAGACGAGACGACTGCGAGCAGTGGTGTGTATAAAGATTCGCTCTTCTCTGCGGCTGCCGGTCGCTCGAGATACGAGACGCGTTCCCGCGCGACCAGCGCGCACGCGAGAGGAAGCGCGGTATATAGAAGATGCGATGCAAGTGCTGCAGGCTGCCAGCTGCCGTCAGCGGCGGCGCTAATGCTCCTCCGCCAGTCAGCCAGCCAGCCAGCAGCATAGCTACGTGAGGCACGGGATAAACTTGACGCTCGCCATCTTGTCCATGTTGGCGAGGTTGTTGAGCACCTCCAGGTTCGCGGAGCGCCACGTCTCATCCACAAGCCCCGCCGCCGTCGGGTTTGAGCTGTCGGGCGACGGGTACGGCCAGGACGTTTCTGGGTTGAGCGACCAGAAGAAGCCGCCTGCGAAACCCTTTTCCGTCGCGGTCATCTTCTCAATCGCCACCTGGACGATGCGCGTGCTCGTCTTGAGCGTCGTGTTGTCCGCCTTGCCGACAAGCCCGCCGAAGGACGAGAGGACAACCGCCGCGCCCGTTGGGAACGCCGCGCCGAACATGTAGTCCATGTTGAGCAACACGTTCTTGCGCAGCTTGGCGTCTGGGAGCTCCGTGTAGTCCTCGAGCATGTCGCCCGACACCGTGTACTTGTCGAAGAAGTACTGCTGCGGCAGGAACGAGCTCGAGTAGTACTTGGGCGCGTACACGACCTTGCCCGTCGTCGCGAGCTTGATCGGCGCCTTGGCCACGCCCGTGAGGTCCGAGCCGGCGATGAACTTGTTCTTGATTTCCTTACCGTCGTACTCGTCCTTGTGTGCGCTGCCCTGCACGCCCTGCACGAACACGAGCCAGTTGGGGCACGCCTTGAGCACGTAGTTGCCGAGCGTCGTGGCCGCCACCGCCCAGTCCGTTTCCGAGCCGTCCCCCCACGTAGCAGAGGCGCCGACCCCGTCCTTGAGGTCAAGTCCCATAACGTTGAAGTGCTTGCTGTTGCAGAGCGTCTTGGCGAGCTCGTCGATCGCCTTGTTGATGTCGCTCATCTGGATCGACGAGCCGTACCAGAGACCGCTCGAGTCGGCCGCCGTCTGCGCCGAGAGCAGGTGGAAGTCGAGCACGACGCCGATCTTGTGCTGTCCGAGGCCCTGTACCACGAGGCTCAGCATGCGCAGGTAGTTGGTCACGTCGTCGAACGCGCGGTTCGAGTTGGTGTTGATCTTGTCGAAGTCGACCTCCACGTTGCGCATGACCGAGTCGATCGTGAGCGGCAGGCGCACGGCGTTGAAGTTGTTGCTCGCGAGGAACTGGCCCACGCGGTACATCGTCGAGCCCTCGCGCGTGTTGTCCCAGAGTCCGAGCGGCACGCCGTCCTTGGTCTCCATGCCGAGCCAGTTCACGCCCTTGATGTCGATCTGCACCTCCGAGTTGTCCGCGAACACCGCCATAATCTTGCCGTTCTTGCTCACGTAGTTTGGCTGCTGGCACTCTGTGACACACGGAGCCTGTTAGCGCCCCACACTTCTATCCACCTCGAGCGACAAGCGCACGCACTGTTGTCCTTGTAGCTCGCCGGGTTCGTAACCGTGATATCCGGGTCCGGGGCCACGGGGCGGCCGTCGGAGATCGGCGTGCCGCTCGAGTACTGGCGCACGGCGGCGTCGCTCGCGGCCTGGTTGTTCACGTCCTCCTTCACCTTGATACCGTAGTACACGAGCCCGAAGACCGAGCCGGCGGCGATGAGGAAGAGTCCGAGCGCGCCGGGCCACGTCTACCGTCCAAGCGTGCGCCAGTAGCGTAGTGAGCACGTGGTTGTTGTTTTTTTCCATACAAACTCCAAGACATCACACGTCGCAGCACGAGCGCAAGCAGCTCAACGCACCGAGCGCCGCCCGCGGTAGCGCGCCTTCTTGCCGGCGAACGTCGTGTCGACCTCGGCCGCCGCGATGATGCGCTCGACCTCGGACGAGCGTCCGCCCGACTGGGAGCCGCGGCCGCTCATGGGCGTGGGAGGAAGGGGCTGGCGGGTCTGCGGGAAGAGGGCGGGACGCCTGCTGCCAGAGCTCTGCTGCCGCCTGAGCCGGAGGGCGTGAGTGGGAGAATGGTGCAAGTGCGAGAGAGCATGGGTTTCGTGGAGTCGGAGTGTAACCCAGCGGCTGAAAAAATTGGGTGCAAAGTAAAAAAAGAGGACGAAGCATACGAAAAGCAAGAGAGAGGCACACAACCTGTCGAGCGCGGAAAGCGTAACTTTGGGGGGAAGTAGAAACACCCTCACTCAACACCACGTAACCTCCGGTGGAACCCAGCCCCTTCCCGAGCCATTTCTATTGAGGGAACCACGCACGCTGCCATGCGCGGTGCTTGGAGCAAGCGCAGCATGGAGCGCGCCACATGTGACGATCAGCTCAGCCGGCCGAGCCATTCGATCCTTCTCGCGCCGAAAGACACCCAACCCATTGCACGCCCGACATCCATCCATCCACCCGCGCAACCCATGAATCCACTGTATCGCATTTAAAGAGGTCTCGACCCGCTCTGTAGAGGTCGCTTTCACTTGCTCCAGCTATGCTCAAAATGCGCAACCCTTCTTAGCTTCACTGGGCACATAACTTCTCCACCTTCGCAAACGCACAGATGAGCAGGGCGAGCGCGGCGCGCGCTGTGTGGACCGCCGAGTCGATCGCGTGCCTGCTGGAGCTGCGGCTCGGGCTGCTGCTGCCGCGCTTCTCGCGCTCGCGCGCGCCGGCGCAGCTGCAGGACGCGTGGAAGCAGCTGCAGGACGAGTTCGCGCTGGAAACCGGCGCCGACGTGAGCGTCTCGCAGCTCAAGAACAAGTACCAGCAGCTCAAGCGCGAGTACGAGGAGACGCGGCGCCGCCTGGCTCGCCGCCGCGTGGGCGAAGACGCGGCCAATGGCGACGCGGACGACAGCAGCAGCAACGCGGACGCTGATGCCGCCGGCGCCGCCGGTGTCGCCACAGACAACGACGACGAAGATGACGACCCGACCCTGCCGCTCTACTGGCCCATCGTGAAGGCGGCGTTCAGCAGCGCGGACGGCCGCGACGGCGTCTCGTTCTTCCGCCGACCGCGCAAGAAGAGCGACGCGCGTCTGCGCAGCGACGCAGGCAGCGACGGGGCACTCCACGAGACGCAGGCGGGCAGCGGCAGCGCGGAGGCTGTGGCAGCGCCTGCTACTGAGAGCGAGGACGAGATGCCGGTCCCCCGTCGCAGCAGCAGCAGTAGTAGTGCGAATACCGCTTCGCCAACGCCTGCGGCAGGCGGTGGAAGTGCTGTGCCTCGAATGGTGACATCGGACGCTGCGACTCCTGCGCGCGACAGCGCAGCGGGTTCGCAGATCGTGACCTCGAGACGTCCCAGCTCCCCTTCAGCGCAGCAACCGCCTCGGATCGTCACTAGTAGCGCCAGCAATAGTAACAGCAGCAGCAACAACAGCAACACCAGCAATGGCCACATCAGCAGCAGCACTAGCAGCAGCAGGAACGCTCATCACGCAGAAGCGAGCGAGCGGCCACGGCTGAGCGGCGTCAAGCGCCCGCTGCTGCGCGAGAATCAGCAACCAGCGCCGCTGACGGACGGCAGCGACAATCCTCCCGCCACCACCACGACCGCCGCCATCGCGCGAGTAGCGAGAGCGAGCGGCGACCTCGACATCGCGCAGGCAATCGTGGCGGCGGGCGAGCGGATCGCAAGTGCGATGCTCGAGTCGGCGCGGATCATCGCTGGGGCTCCTCCCGCGGCGTCCTCGTCATCATTGTCGTCGACGTCGCCGTCACCGTCCACCGAGGCAGCGCGATACGCGGACATCGCCGCCAAGCAGGACGCGCAGGAGCGGATGCTCGAGGCACTCGCGCAGAGCGCCAAGAGCAGCGAGCAGCTGCTGCGCACACTCGCCGAGTCGGCGCTGCGCCGCCAGGAGCGCCGCAGTTGACTCATCTGGCACCGATTTCTGCATGCGTCGCCCGTTGTGTGTCTTGTCTCCTCCTATACACGTTCTCTTGAGTGCGTCCGAGTGCTGCTCTGCTCACCTCAACCAGTGCTAAGGCACATGTCGACGAACGCGTCATATCTCGTCTCTTGCCCGTAATCACTCGCAAAACCTCACGCCTGACACACACCAGCAGCTTCCGCCCCAACCAGCAGCGCAGCATGGTGACGGCGACGACGGCAGTGGCTGCGACGCCGCCGCGCGAGGAGAAGCGGGAGGACGAGGACCCCGGGTGGCACGCGCTCGAGCTCTCGTTCAGCGCCACGGGCGACGCGCTGCTGGTGCGTATCTGCCAGCCACCCGTTTCTGCCTGCACGTCACCGCTAATCTAGTACTCACCCTCGCTCTATGTGTGTGTGTATGTGTGGGGTGCGCACGCTCAGCTGGGCAAGCAGGACATGGCGGCAGCGTGGCGCCTCTTCCTCTTCGGCAACGGCTCGCCGACGCACCATCTCGGGCTACTCACGGGCTCGCCCACCGAAGTGGACGTGGTCGGGCTGCACGCAGTCGGCGACGCGCTCGATGGTGCGCCGAGCGATCTCCGCGCCATCGCGGCGCCGCGCTGCCGACGGCAGGTTTGGCTGCGCAACGCGCGCGGTGAGCGCCTCGGGTACGCGGCGTCGTGGCTGCACGCGGCGGACGTGGGTGCCGTCTTCAAGGACCAGAAGCTCCCGATCGGCAGCAACATCCTGCAGAACCGCACGGAGCTCTTCCGGGACATGCGCAGCGTGCACTGCGGCCACTCGACGGCGCTTGAGGCCGCGTTTGGCCACGCCGGGCCGTTCTGGGGGCGCACGTATCTCTTCTGGCGCGGCGGCCGGCCCGTCACCTTCATCTACGAGGTCTTCTCACCCGCACTCGAGCAGTACATGGGCGCCGTCCTCGCGCAATAGGCTCGGGAGCGGCCCAATAGAGAGAGAGAGAGAGAGAGAGAGAGAGAGAGAGCTGCAGCAGTATGTGTCTATTGCAAATGTCCTTACTCGCGACCGGCAGCTGTCTTCCTCCTCCACCTCTCCTCGCGCTGCCTACCAGCGACCGCCGTGGCCACCTCGTGTCGACCGCTCCGAGATCAAGCCGCGCACACTCTTTACAGCGACATGCGCCAGCGGCCCTTGACGAAGCGGCGCGTGAGCGTCTTGCGGCCGGCGATTGTCAGGCGGCGCGCGCGGAAGCCATGCTTCCGCTTACGGCGCAGCACGCTCGGCTGGTATGTGCGCTTGATGGCGAGCAGCGGCTCTGGGCATCACAAGAACAGTGTGAGTGTCTCTCCCTCTCTCTCTCTCATTGTCGTCGCCGGCGCTCCCTCGCACTGTTCACTATGCGCACGCACCGTTGAGGTTCTCGGCCGGGCACTCGATGTCCTCGGCCACGTGACGCAGTGTGGGCAGCTCCGCGACCGGCAGCTCGAAGCGCGGCTCGAAGACCAGCGGGCGGCTGCGGTCGAGCGCCATCATCAGAAGCGCCGGCTGCTGCTGGGGGGAGACGAAGGCGCTGCTGCTGCTGAGCGACGAGACGGAGCGCGCGGCGAGAGGCGCCAGGCGGCACGCGCGCAGCAGCGCGGAGCGGGCGAGCGGGACGGCGGCGGCCATCGTGCAGGTGTCCTCCTCAGGCTCAAGAGCTCAGTTCGAGAGGCAAATACACTGCGAACCACGAAAATCGCGCGTCGGAACTAACCGAAGAGGTCCCGAGCGACGCCGTGTGGGCCACACCACACCACGCGACGTGAGGTGAGGTGAGGTGGGACACACCAGCCAAGCCATCTCGCAACAGTGACACACTAGTGACACGCGCACGCAACAAGGCCACGAACGTTCGGATACGCACGCATGTGTGGGATTCTTCAGTATGTGTGTGCATACATGGCTCTCAATGGGGACAAACACCTTGCTGGTCGACACAACGGAGGCTCTCGAGAGACGGGTTACTATACATACAACCGGCGCGCGCCGAGCCCTCGATCCGCTTCGCTTGACGTCGCGCTGCTCTTCAGCTGCTGCCGATCACCGCCCAGCCGCCGCCGCCGCCATCGTCCTCCTCCGCGGCGCTCTCGCGGAAGGGCTGCAGGAAGATCATGAGCAGCAGCGCGACCACCACGACGACGAGCAGCGCCACGAGCAGCTGCACGCACTGCCGGAAGCCGTCCGCGTCCTCAGCCGCCGCTGCCAGCGCCGCGCGCCGCGCGTGGTGGCGGTAGCCGAGCTCAACGTCGCGGTCCACGGCGCCGCCACAGCACCAGCGCTGCGAGCTGCTGGGGATGGAGGCAGCGGAGCCTCGCCGGCCGCCGCGCGCGCGCTTCGGGCTGCTCTGGCGCGCCCACTCGGGTGAGCGGAACCACGGCAGCGGGTGCACCTCCTCTTGCTTCTCGAGCCGGCGGCTGCCGTCGACCTTGAGCACCAGCGGCGTCTTCTCCGTCGTGACCACGAGCGGCGCCGGCGGCGGCTGCTTCTTCTTCACGGGCGTGACCGCCGGGTCGTCGTCCTGTGGCGCGGGCGCGCGCGGCGCGTTCTCGGCCGCCATTTCACTTGGTCGCCTTGCGGGGGCTCGCGCAGGCGGCCGCGCGCTGGCAGGCGGCGATGAGCGGACTGGGTGGGTGGGTGGGTCGGCTTGCTGCTGCTGCTGCTTCTTGTGGTGTGGGGCTGCTCAGTATACAAACCGCAAGTGACCGCGAAAGAAAAAGAATCGCGAGGATGGGGACGAAGACACGACCATACCGAACTCAAGTGCCGAGTCTTCCGAGCCGCATTTCCGGCAGTTGAGAACGGACTTGTTCTCCCTCCTTCAGCTTCGCCACCTCAGGAACCAGCCGAGGTGCTTGCTGCGGGCTGCGGGCACTTGCTCGCAGGCTTCGACCGACTCGGAGCCGAGCCAAAGAGAACCCATGTGGGCACACACACACCAACTGCATCGGCCACCCGGAAGAACTTGACTAGAGCAAAAAGGCCATTCAAGAAGGAACTTGGGCGGCAAGTTCGCACTGACCACCAATCTCGAAGAGAACGGCGAGATGCGGTGAAAAAAGTTGCCTTCAAAGCTCGCCCGCGCCAGAGAACTGGGCGGGATCGCGGCCACGAGTGGTCAAACAGAGGTCACCTTCCTTTTGATGCGCTTTGACTGTCTACCAGAGAAGCTCCGATCGCTCGACACCAACATGTCCGTACGAAGCGAGATCACGACGAGCCTTGCAGGCAGAGATCATCCGCCAACTCTATTCAAGTGCATTAGAACCAGGACGAGAGACGACTCGAGCCGACCGACTTTTGGCGCGCAGACTCGCTCGCTGGCGCCTCCTGCTCTTCTTTGCTGGATGTGGCGGCTGCAGCAGTGCGCGTGCTCGGTTCCATCGAGACGCTGGTTGATATCACTGCTCTTGGTGTTGACGTTGACACTGCTACGACTGGAACACTCTCCGGATGAACATGCCCAGGCACCTTGTACTTGCACAGAGTACAGTCGACAACCACGACAGCTGCAGCAGCTGCTGGTGGCGGAGGAGGTGCGGCCGATGCAACTGACGCACTGCTGCCAGGATGCACGTGTCCGGAAACCTTGTACTTGCAGAGAGTGCACTCGACGACCACCACGGGCGCAGCAGGAGGCTCCACCATTACCTCAACGACCGCAGCAACGTGTGAAACGCTCTGCGCAGCAGCAGCAGCTGCCGGCGCTTCGGTTTCTGCTGCTGCTGCTGGTGGTGGCGGTGGCGGCGGCGCCGATGCTTCTTCATCTCGCTGCTGCATCGTCTGTTTCTCGTCGGGCTCTTCCGGCATCGGTGCCAAGCGCGCGAGTCCTTCTCTTCGTTGCAGCGTCTTGTTTCGGCGCACGCGAGCTGCTGCTGGTGCTTGTGCCGGACTCGTCTTCTCGGCGCCTTCTGCTTCGCTGACAGCGGTGTCGCTCGCCTTCGCGAGGCTCGACGCAAATGACTCGAGCTTATGGATCTCTGCGTCCGTCAGCTCCTTGCTCTCTGACACGTGGTCGAGAACCGCCATCGTAACCCGGCGAAGCACCGGGCGGCGATGCGTGGCTCGCGCAGAGTGTGACGTCGAAGAATCAGGTTGTTCCCCTGCCTCCTCGGCCGCATGTGTCGCCGTGGCATCTTCCGATGCTTCCGTTCCTGCGCCACCACTGCTGCCACTGCTGAGACTTGTCTTCGTACCAGCACCAGCGCGTCCATTGAAGCCGTTGTGGAACAGATACCGCAGCGCGCGAGTCTGCTCGCCGACCACAGGACGGAGCTTGAGCGTACTCTCGAGCAGCAGCCCCGAGGTCGTGCCATCGACGCGGAACTCGCGCAATGACAGCTTTCGCGAGCCGTTCGTCGACGTGCCGCTCGAGCCGTTTGCCTCGCCGCTCGGCAGTGCCTTCGGGACGAACGGAGCTTTCTGTGAGCACACGCGCAGCTGCTCGTGGAGCATGAGCGCGTAGTCGAGCGTGGCAGCGCTCCCTCTATATGCGAGGGGTTCGGCTCCGTCGACACTACGAGTGGCTGCCGTCCCCATCGACGCGATGCTGGAGCTTTTGCGCTGCATGCCATGGAGGGGCGCCGCAGCCGCGCCGATCCCGCCCGCCTTCGACACGTTGAGGTCGAACACGAACGGCGCGTTGACCGCCTCGTAGTCGTGCGTGCAGGACGACGCATTCATGTAGATCGTCGTGCCGTCGGAGCTCTTGCCGTAGCCCTCGTGGACGTGCCCGAAGACGTGGAACTGCGGCTGGATGCGCGCCGAGACCTCGCGCGCGAGCTCCTCGCACCCGACGCGCATGCGCCCGACCTGGTCGCCGCGGCCGTACGGCGGCGTGTGCGTCACGAGCACATCCGTGTCGCTCGGGATCAGCCGCCACTTTTCCAAAAGCTTCTCGCCGCGCGGCAGGTTGAACGCCCAGTTGCAGAACTCGGGCTGCCACGGCGTGCTGGCCACCACCACAGGACGAGTCGCGACGGGCGTCCGTTCGTCAGTTCATCTACACGCCTGCACCTCATCTACCACTGCGAGCATCACCCGTAGAACTTGAAGCCCTCGATGAGCACCGCCTGGTCCTCGAGGTAGAGCGCGTTCGTGAGCAGCGCGCGCACTTCGTCCGGATCTGAAGCCCATTGCCCCATGCACGCTACCCGTGAGCCAACCTCCTCCTCCCGCATCATCCGACCCGGCGCTCAACGACAGTGCATTATCGCCTCTGCAAGCTCACCGAACTGCTGGCGATGGCCATAGTGCTGCCAGTTGAACGGGTAGAACTGCCGGTCGAACGTCGACTCGTGGTTGCCCGCGATCACGAGCTTGTACCGGTGCGGCAGCTTGCCAAGGAACTCGTTGAACGCCAGCACCTGTCGCTCGCGTTCGGCATCCGACCAGTCATCCACCTGGTCGCCAGCGCCTTCCGAGACGCCATGACGCACCTCGTCGCGATCGCCCGTGTCCGTGAAGTCGCCCGCGTGCACGAGCACGTCGCCGTCGGGGATGCGGCGCGCTGCTTGGAGCTCGTCGTGCAGCCCGTGGGTGTCGGAGATGCACACAACCCGCATCACTGCTTCCTTCAGACTTGGCGAATGTAGGACGAAATAATTGAGTCAACGGAGAGTTAATTCAGTTCGCAGGCTAAACTTACCTATTCTAAATCAGTCGCCCTATTTCGGGCTGCAGCACGATTAGGACTGCCACTCACGGAACTCCGCTCTGCCAGTACAAATTATAACAGTCGCGCGGCCATTTTTCTCTGAGCGCTCGGTTGTATAAAAAGAAAAGAGCTCAGCAGCTTGCATCCAGCGTGTGCGTCACTACAACGAGGGACACCACAGGATAAATTGAAGCAAAAATGCAAAGCTGAGAGCAAACATTAACCAATAACCCCTCTTGCCTGCTTACATTGTATACACCTACACAATTTATTATGGCTAGATGCGTTTCCATTATCCCCTACGTCAAGCTCAGGAACAGTTCGAACTCGGCAGTGACGTCGAGCTAGTTCCCTTTCGGACCTGACCGCGCGCCGATGCCATCCGACAGGACCACCGTCGTGACCACGATCTTGAACACGACGCTTCAGTCGAGTCGCGTCCCATGTGTGTGTGTGTGTGTGTG
>JAASFW010000069.1:0-46067 GCA_023334005.1 Globisporangium orthogonon
CCCCCCCCCCCCCCCCCCCCCCCCCCCCCCCCCCCCCCCCCCCCCCCCCCCCCCCCCCCCCCCCCCCCCCCCCCCCCCCCCCCCCCCCCCCCCAGTAGGTCTTACGCACTGCTGCTGCTTGGTGACCTATCAGGGAGCGCAAGACGCCGACCCGCTGCGGTTGCTGCCACTCGACCTCCTCGCCAGCTCGCGCGACTGCATCGGCGAAGTGATGAGCTTCGTGCAGCGCGTGCTTGAGGAAGCCCGGTTCGCGTACGCAATCGACGAGGTCGGCGTCGTGCAGATCTCGGAGAAGCTCGCTGGCGCCACTCCCGACGCGCGCTACGCGGTCATCGTGCACTACAACGAGTATTTGAGCTCGCAGGAGTTCACGGTCGCGCTCAGCTCGGCGCACCCAAGCATGCAGGTGCGTTGGTGAGGAAATTCACGGAAAGTGGCTGCTGCGCTCTCACATGCGCGTTTGTTTCTCCACTCATGTAGTTCCAGATCAAGAAGCTGGAGGAGATTGTGAGCCAGCGGCAAGTGGTGATACGCGCCAAAGCGAGTCGCGAAGAAGCCGTCGAGATGGCGAGCACACTGTTCGCGCACGGCATCTTCTCGTCTGTGGTGCCAAGCGACTACAAAGTGCGGCTAACGGTGACCACGTCGCTGCTCCACTGGCTCGCGTCGATGGCGAACCTCTCAGACAGCCTCTGCCGCTTGGTGTGCGAACAGGTTGGTGGAAAATTCGTTGCGTTTGTTAAATTTGTTCGAACAGGGAGTGGGAGGGAAACTGAGTCTGGCCGTGTGATCATGCTGTGCACTCTGCAGTTTATCCAGCACGAAGAAAGTGACGGATCCAAGGCGACAGATGCATCGAAGCCGCCACAGTATGCGCTGCTGCGTGCGCTCATTCTTGCTGACTCGTTCTTGCCGAAGAACGGGAGCGACGCTTTGCACAGCCTGCTCATGGCATTGCTTGCGGACCCGGTCTTCAAGAAGGCGTTCGCAATCGCGTTTACGCTGTCGTACAAGCAGCTGTATCGCGAACACGTCGCGGGGATTGGGAATGTGACGTCGACGATCCTCACGTTCGGCGTCCAGTTCTTCAACCGCGCGAGTTTCGTGAAGCTTCTTGCGTCCGAGTTCGAGCTGCTCGAGATCGTGACGAGCACTGCGCTCGAGACGCTGCGAAAGCGACCGAAGCGCGATTTGCTAGTGATCCCGTTCGACGGGACTTGGGACAGCATGGTGTCTGTGCTTCACCCGGATAGAGCCAAGGATGTCAGTATCTGGGATCTCCACGCGCTCGCGATCCAGCGCCTTGACGAATCGACGCTGAAGAATGTGGATCTGACCGCGCTGGAGCACGAAGCCGAAAGGCGGGGGCTGACCGTACAGAAGCCGAGTGTCTTGTCGCTGTTTCTGCGCTTACCCGGCGCCACGGATGTTCCTGGCAAGTGCGAGCTGGATGTCAACTCGCCCGTGTTTCTCCATCGCCGATACCTGAACGGTCTGATGGATTTGCGCTACTCGCTCCAGATCGAAGGGGTCTCTGAGGCTTTTGTGACAGAAAAGGGTGGATCGCGATATGCCGATTACTTGCTCTACCTGTCGTACGTGCAAGGGATCGGGTCGGAAACGCGGCGCCATGGGGACCACGTGGAAACAGAGTCGCGCGCGTGGCTATTCGCAGTCGAGTTCGCTTCGACCGTCTCGGATGTGTTCACGCTCATTTTACTGAACGCGTTCAAAGACACTGAAGTGCTGGGCCGACCACGATCGTCGGGAGAGCTGCGCGATTTGATCACGAAGATCGCGAAACCCATTTTCGAAGCGTACTACTTCTGGCTCTCGTGCTCGGGCAAGTACTTTCCCCCGCCGGACTTCGAAGTGGGCGCCAAGCTGCGTCCGGACCAGGTGGAGACCTCAGTGTCGTGCCACTTCCCGCTGCACCGCACGATCGCCCAGCTTGTCCGCACGCTGAGCAACTCGCCTCTCGGACTTGAGCTATTCTACGAGTTGTTGCGGGTGCCGGCGGAGATAATGGAGCAGTCGGTGTGGATTCACGAACAAGACAGTCCCATCGGCTTCTGGCACCGCGTGCACCTGATCGAGCCGGTGCTGCAGGCCATCGTGTGGGATGCGCAGGTCCACTCCGGTCTGTGGGTGCGCAACGGGTCGTCCGTGATAAGCCACAGCATGAACTACGGCGAGCCGCCGTTCTGCACGCGCTTCCGCGATGTCGATCTGCTGCTGGTGCAGTTCAGTTTCCAGCTCATGCATGTGGACTGGATGATGTCGACGATAGTCGCTCGCTTCGATATCGAGGAGTGGTTCGAAGCAGGGCCCCCGGAGAGCAGCACCGAGCTGATGGTGACGGAGTGCCTGACGCTGCTTTGCCATTTGGCGTCCGAGCTGCCGCCGAAGGTGTCTCCTGAGGATCCGCTGCGAAGTCTGACTCCGTACTTGCGCCGCGAGATCGTGCAGCGGCTGTGTGTGGGTCCGTGCGCACACAGCGACTTGTCCAAGATCGCGACCGAGTTCTTCCTGACACACGAAAATCTGTTCCCAAGCAACTTCTCGAGTGGACCAGTGCTCGACCAGATCCTGAAAGAACTGTGCGTGCCATCGTCGAATGCGTCTGCGCTTGGCAGCGGCGATGCTGGTGGTGGGAAGTTCCAGTTCCGGCTGAAACCGGAGCTGTTCGCAGAGTACAACCCGGCGTTTCTTCACTTGTCGAGGAAACAGCACGAGTTCGCGCATGAGAACTGGTTCCAGCATCGCACTCGTTCCTCGAAGGCGCGCGAAGCGCAGCAGGAGGACGGCAGCGCAAACAACACGCACTCGTCGTGGCTGGATTTTCCGATGGTGAACACGTTCCTGCCGTGTCCGAAGGGGTTCCGCGCCACACGTATCGCGATTCTGCACTCGGAAGTGCGCAGATTAGTGTACGAGGCGTTCTGGAAAGCGACAAGAGACCCACAGAGCAGCTTGAGTCTTCTTTCTCGAGCGGTGCACTTGTTCACGCTGCAGTTGTACGTGATCGAAGAAGTCCGGTATGTCGCGTCGATGCCGGTCGGCGTTGAATCGGACAAGTTGTACTTGGACGAGGCTGGCAAGATGGTTGAGAGCTTTGTAGCATGGGTTACAAGCGAGCAGACGAGTGCGTACCACTACGCAGAGTCGCACCCGCCCGTTCTCGACCTTCTTTTGAAGTTGAATCCGTGGTCAGTGTCGAGCGGCGGTGAAGGAATGGTGGTGCTGGACGGCGACCAGAAGCACGAGATTGGCCGAGGAATCGACTGGCTGCTCCACCGACTCGCGCGCATCGACAATGGATGCCGCGACTTGATCCTGGAGCACCAGGCGACCCAGAAGGCGTCAAAGGAAGAGGAGGATCGCAAGCTGAAGCTCGCACAGCGTCGAAAAGAGGCGCAGATGCGTGCGATGCTGCAGATGCAACGCCAGCAAGCTGCCTTCGCTGAGAAGATGAAGGTGATGATGGCGGACGGAGCGCGCCCCGGCGGAGAGGATGAAGAGGAGTCAGCGGCGAATGATGCGGCAGACATGAATGACTCGTCGCTGGCTGCTGCCTCAAATGGGACCGACGACATCGAGATGGCGACCGAGGAGAGGTCCGCGCAGAACGAAGACAATGCGCTCCCCGAGTGCGCCATGTGCCACTCGATTGAGTCGGAGGAGAGCTTCATGTGTTTCATCGGCTTCGCGCAGTGCTCACCCGTTTTCTCGCGCCAGAACGGCGGCAATCACGGGCGGTCCTTGAGTACGCCGATGGACGAGATGCACGTCGGAGAGGACATTCCCATCCACGTGCGTCTTTGTGGCCACTCTGTGCACCACACGTGCTGGAAGTCGTATCATGAGTCGCAGTTTCAGCGCGCGATCACGGGTGGCCACCACCGCCACGCGTTGAATGCGGTCGACGTCACGAAGAACGAGTTCCTCTGTCCGCTCTGCAAGTCCATCTCGAATGTCCTGATTCCGTCGACGGTGAACGAAATGGATGACGTGCCTTTGGCGCAGGGTGATGCAGAGATGACAGACACGTCGCAGGGAAAGCAGACTGACGATGATCTACTCAAGTGGCTCGAGGCGTACGGCAAAGTCCGTGATGAGAACGACGAGTCAGAGCAAAAGACAGCGTTCGGGGACAGCAACGCAGCTTCAGCAGTAAAGTGGGGAGAAAACACACCGCAGAAGCGGTGGCTGGAGCAGGGACTCTCTACGCTCTGCATGTCAATTCATCGAGTCGCGTGCGGCGCGATGCAGCAATCTCGCCCGGAACGCTACACGGCATCAGGGTGCAACGCGCTTTACCATACACTGCTGTGCACGTTCTTGAGCGTGCAGGAGAACGGGCAGATCAAGCCAGAACAGCGATTGCTGCATGCCATGCGCTTTCTGCCGCAGATGCTCGGCCAAGTCACGCGGTCGAAGCCCGTTGCGGACGTCTCGGCGAGCGCACTCCGCGAGCAGATCTGCCACTTGTTGTTCTACGGTGGCTCGGACGTGCTTAGCGATGGCTCGGTGGTGCTGGAGACGGAACATCCGAGCACGCAGACGCAAACTCGCAAGCAGAGTCAGTGGGGAAAGGTGCGGTCTCCAGCGAAGCCGTTGCTGCTGACCCACCTTGGCAGTATCCTTGTGAAAGGCGTTCTGCTCGCGCGCAACGAGTTGGAGGCTGCTTACATTTGCAGATTGGCGATCTTGGCACGCGCGGTGCAGACGCTCGTGTGGTACGGACTAACGCGGAGCGAAAAGTTCACGGACGGGATGGCGGAGAATCTCGAGTACTCGTCAGAGAATGTGGCGTTCTTTATCGAGAGCTTTTTTTCCGATCCATCTGGTACGAGCGAAGAGGACGCTGCAGAGCAGCTCGCGACATTGCTAACCGAGCTGACGGCGCCGTTGGGAGCGACTTTCCCGCAAGCTCAGGAATCTGTTGAGAACAAGAAGACGCTCCTTAACGTCGTCGCATGCGAGGTGGTGCCGATGGTGCGCGTCGCCGTGTTCTTGCTCAAGTCGCGGCGGCGACCGAATGCTGCGTTGGCGCTTTTGAAGCCGTCGAGTATTACATCGAGCGATGTGCGCGAGCACGAGTTCCTCGACATGAGCGCGCTGGCTCGAGCAGACTGTGGACTGTGGACTATCGTCACCCGCTGGGTGAAGCGCTTCCAGCTGGCGTACGTCGAGATGAACGATCCGCATGCGATCTTACAGCAGTGGTTGACGAATGCGAACATGGACAAACCCGCTGCGAGCCACCTGAGCTTGAACTCCGTGCTGGCGCGAGATCTCCACACGATGCACTCGACAATCTCGCTATGCGCGTCCGGTGCGAGCCGCACGCGATACCTGCGTTCGTTGCCGCGCGCGTACGTGAAGTTTTACTCGGAGCTCGCGAAGCGCAAGTGCGAGTCGTGCAACCAGTTCCCGGCGCGACCAGCGGTGTGCCTGCTGTGTGGCGCGCTGCTGTGCGCAGCCAACACGTGTCCGTCATTGAAGAACGACAGTGGGTACCGTGAAGAGTCGAACCCGGGCGCGTGCACAGTGCACGCGAAGAAGTGCGGGCGCGGCAGCGGCATGTTTTTGCTTGTGCTCGAAGGCGCGGTGCTGCTCGTGTACTGGAAACTGTCGGCATATGTGGGCAGTCTGTACGTGGACGAGTACGGGGAGGAGTTTGGGGAGCGCAACCGGGAGCTGAACAAGGGCCGTCCGCTCTACCTGAACCAGGAGCGTCGCGAGCGTCTGCTGCGGCTCTGGCTACGCCACGAGATTCCGTACGAGGTCGTCAAGATCCAGAACAGCTCGGAGCGCGTGATCCGCAACAGCCACTACTGACGCTGCCGCTTATCCGATCGACAAAAGGATGTAGTTGCTGTCGAGTATACGAGTGGGAGCGCGACAAACATAATTGATGATCAGAAGAAAATGGCGATGACTGTTGGAAGGGACAAAGTCGCCGTGAATGGCTCTCTCTATCTCTCACAATGTGAGGTGTGAAAGTACTCGTTTGCCATCTTCATTATCAAAAAGCTCCAGCATCTTGATGCCGAAAGCTGGTGCATGAAGGGTGTTACTGAATGTCGGGGCTAAGGGGCTATTTCAGCATTTCGTTTTTAGAAATTTGCCTCTTGTGCTTTAGGCGTCCCTAAACGAAGTCAGGTCTAATTAAGGTGAAATGCGATCGTGCGCGAGAAATGTGGTGGTCTTATAAATCAATGCAAAAAGGAAAATAACCCGTTTTAAAAACAGCTATTCAAATTGCAAAAATGAAGTGTTACCGTATCACCGGACATTGCTAAAATATGTATACGGAAAAAGGCTGAGACCGCATTGCCGTGCTTCTTACGACCAAAACAAGGTTAAGTCGTAATAACCCGCCATTCCTCCTGCAATTCGCGGCAGTCATGTCCCTCATTTACGTGGTGAAAATAGGGACTCGTACTTGAGCGAGGTTGATTCGTACTTATGCGTGGCTGTTGCCTCACAGCCCCATGTTTTGTTAAACTTGCGTCTCACTCGCCTTCAGGCGCCGTAAGTTCCAGTAGCAGAGTTCCCCCCCTCTTCCCCCCACCTCACCTCGCAGCCCCAGGATGTTCGCGCGCGCCGCCCCCGCGACCGCCGCCGTCGCCAGCCACGCGCGCGCCATGTCCGCGTCGGCCAAAGTCTGGATCAACAAGGACACGCGCGTGATCTGCCAGGGCTTCACCGGCAAGCAGGTGCGCGTAGTTTGATACGCGAGCAGCTCTAGTTACTAGCTTTCCGAGCCAAGCCGCGCGAAGCTGAGCTGGCTGGAATTGCATGCCGTGCATATGGATAGGGCACGTTCCACTCGGAGCAGGCGATTGCGTACGGCACCAACATGGTCGGCGGCGTGACCCCGAAGAAGGGCGGGACCACGCACCTCGGACTCCCGGTGTTCGACACGGTGCTGGAGGCGAAGAAGGCCACGAACGCCGACGCGTCCGTGATCTACGTGCCGCCGCCGTTCTGCGCGCAGGCGATCATCGACGCGATTGAGGCCGAGATCCCGCTCGTGGTCGCGATCACGGAGGGCGTGCCGCAGCAGGACATGGTCAAGGTCAAGTGGCACCTCAACCAGCAGAACAAGACGCGCCTCATCGGCCCCAACTGCCCGGGAATCATCAAGCCGGGTGAGTGCAAGATGGGCATCATGCCGGGCCACATCCACTCGAAGGGCAAGGTCGGCATCGTGTCGCGCTCGGGCACGCTCACGTACGAGGCCGTGGGGCAGACTACGGCGGTGGGCCTCGGCCAGTCGACGGTCATTGGCATTGGTGGTGACCCGTTCAACGGCACCAACTTCATCGACTGCCTCGAGCGCTTCACGAACGACCCGGAGACTGAGGGCATCATCATGATCGGCGAGATCGGCGGCACGGCGGAGGAGGAGGCGGCCGAGTGGCTCATCGCGCACGGCGACCCGAACAAGCCAGTGGTGAGCTTCATCGCGGGCGTCACGGCGCCGCCCGGCCGCCGCATGGGCCACGCCGGCGCGATCGTGTCGGGCGGCAAGGGCACGGCCGAGAGCAAGTTCGCAGCACTAGAAGCGGCGGGCGTCGCGATCACGCGCTCGCCCTCCCGCCTCGGCGCCACGCTGCTCGAGGAATTTAAGAAGCGCCAGTAAGTTGCGCTCGCTCATTTTCGGCCGGCTCTGTCCGCACAGGAAGCAGGGAAGCGCCAGACGGCGGCGCTCGCGCTCGCTCGTGGTAGGTAGTCGTCCAGGCGTCCTCGCGAGAGCGCGGGAGGAGACCGAAAGAAAGAGTCAATGGAAAGAAGCTTGACGACAGTCGCTGCCTGCGCCGTCAGATGCGCACGTCCTCGTACATCCACTTGTCGCCCTGCAGGTCGCGCGCTTTGGCTCGCAGCGCCGCGAGCGTCTCGTCCAGCAGTCCTGCCAAGTGAGGCGGCGCATTCGATGCAAGGCAAGTGAGTCTCGTGCTGCTGCCCAAACTGGAGATTCGCCGTCCAACTGACCGTCGCGCAGGTCGCTGGCCGCATTCTCGTGCGCTTTGCGCTTCTTCTCGAGCAGGATGAGGTTCCGGTAGGCTGTCGTTGGCAGCACGAGTCGAAGAAGGAAGTCGTTTACATGAAGCTTTGGATAGCGAACCATCGCAACTACGCGCACGCACTGTTGACGCTCGAGTGCGTGGCTGACGCCGCCTTCCAGCGCGCCGAACTGCCCGCGCCGGCAGGCGGCGTCGACATCGCTGAAGGCACTGAGGTTTCCATGTTCGGCTGCCGGTGTTTTTCTGCGGCGTGGGATTCACGCGCGCTCCACTATACAACCCCCCAGTTGTTTTCAACGACCAGTCCTCGTTCGCTTCTCCGGATAACAACTCCCTCCAACCACCCCCCTCAATCGACCGCCTCGTATATCAATCAATGACCAGCAGCAGCAGGAGCAGCAGCTCGAGTCCGACGAGCGAGCGCCTCGCGCCGCCGCCGCCGCCAGCAGATGACGCCACTGGCGCCGCCGCACCCGCCGCCGCCACCGCGACCGCCGGCGGCAAGCGCAAGCGCGTGGTGCTCTCGATCCTGGACAAGCAGACGGTGCTGGCGCGCCTGGCGGCGGGCGAGATGCCTGCAACGGTCGCGCGCGCCTTCGACATCAGCCGGCAGCAGGTCTCCGACATCAAGAAGAACCGCGAGCGCATCCTGGCTGTCTGCGCGGACGCGCGCCACGTCGGCAGCCTGCGCCGCAAGACGCTCACGCCGTCCTCTGAGTTCCACCCGGGCGTCGAGCAGGCGCTTTACCGCTGGCTCGTGCGACAGCGGCGTCTCGGCCGTGCGGTCTCGGGCGATGCGCTCGCCGCCATGGCTGCTGAGCTCTTTGTGCAGTTCGCCACCGATGCCTCCTCCAGCGTCTCCACCAAGACCGTCGCCAATTGGCTGCGCCACTTCAAGCGCGCGCACGGGCTCAAGGCGCTCAGCGACGACGAACTTGCCAGGTTGCCCGATCGCTTCGTGCCTGCAATGGACATGGCACACCTGCCTGTCGGCAACAAGCCGCTGCTGCCGGCGTCAGATCCACCGCCATCGACACCAGTGCAACCACCAGTAACAGCAGTTGGATCGAACGCTGCGACGACGACCGGAATTCCGAGCATAGGACTGCCGACATTGGTGAGCAGCACGACGGCGACGCCGATCCCCATCACGGTGGATGATTATGCCAGCAGCATGAGCAGTATGATGGGTCTCCAGGCGACGGCCAACCCGCCGCACCAGCAGTACATGCAGCACCAGTCCCACCACCACGTTCGACAGCAATCCGGGAGTGGAGCAGCCGAGTCTCGACACCCGCTTGTCAGCTCCGCCATGATCATCCAGGAGATCGACGCCCAGCTGGCGTACTTTGAGCGGGAGATGACGGCTAAGCTCGACGACCTCGACACGCGCGTGGAGAAACTCTGCTTCCTTGTGCTCCCGCCACGGTTCACGTAGTAAACAGGCGGCGACCAGCTTGTCAATGGCGACGTGTGCTTCGCGAGGCGATGACGAGCGAGAGCCGCGTATTTAAGAGAGATGGATTCGACTGATCGGTGCCTCGAGCGAACGATAGAGTGACGACACACGTGCATCAACCAGTTTTCCAACGTCGCCAAGCTTCTTGTGCAGCGTAACAACCTTCCCTCCTCCTCCAGTCAGTACATTCGTTCGCATGTGCGTTGTATTATCTCTGCATACGTCACACGCGAACGTCGAGCGTAGTCAACGCTTGGAGATGTGGTTGTTGTCACCAGCTTTACTCGGCGAGACCACGGCTGCGGTCCCTGCTACCGGATGTGCTGCTGTCGCATTGTGAGCAGGCTTCTTCAGTGCGCCACCGCTCACGCCCTTAATGGCACTCGGCGATACGGTGGCCCCTAGCAGCCCACGCGTGGCAGTTGTGAAGCCCAGCTCGTCGAAAGGGAGTCCAAACTCGCTCATTTTGAGCTCCATGGCGGTCGCGAGCTCCTTTTGCAGCCGTGAAATGTTCGCAAGCTCCTTCTCAAGTTCGCGCAAATCATGGCTTTTGTTCGCCATGATGTCCTCGAGCCGACCCTTCACGCGGTCCACAATCGCCGGTTCTAGCTTGGCGTGCAGCAAGATTTCGTTCAGCTCGGCGTCCTTCTGCTCGAGGCGCAGCGTCATCGCGTCCATCTTTTTCTCGAGCAGCAGGTTCTTGAGCCCGGTCTTCTGCTGTACGTCGTAGATGCTGCTCTGGAACTGATCGTTTAGTTCGTCGTACTCACGCTGCACCTGCGCGAACCGCTGCTGGAGCACCTCGAACTCCCACGAGAGCGTCGCGTATTGATCCTCGAGTACGAGCAGCTGCGCCTTGGCGTTGCGCAGATCGATCTTCTCCTCCTGGTATACTTTGATGCTCTTGCGGAGCTTCTCGACGTCTTGTAGGGCGCGCTTGAGCGGCTCGGACATGCGCTTGTTCTCCTGCGAGATCTCAAACATGAGCTTCTCGTCTTGTGCCTCCTTCTTCTTCATCTCGCTCACCTCCTCCTTTAGACTCTTGATGAGGTCCAAGTTATTGTGCGTGATGTCGTTGTAGTAGTTCTTGATCTCGCCGAACGCCTTCTCGTGCGCAGTCATGAGGTGCGCAATGTGTACGTTCTTCTTCTCCTCAATCTTCTGTGTCTCATGCTTGCGCTTCGCCTCGAGCTCATCACGGAACGCTTTGCGCTTGCGCTCATACTTTTGCTGTAGCTCTTTGGCGTGGCGTTCGAACTCCTGCCGCAGCACAGTGATACGTCGATCCTGTTCCTGTTTGAGACTCTTGAGGTAGTCTTCATGCGAGAGTTCGATCTCCTTCAGGTCGAATTTGAGTCGTCGCTTGTCGGCCTTGAGTTCGCGCTCATTGCCACGATAGTCGTCCTGCGATAGCTTTAGCGCCTTCTCCATCTCTGCCCACGAATGCAGCGAGCTCTCGTGAGCAATAAGCGAGCGAATGATTTGGCAGCACTATCCAGCTATGCACCTTTCTTGAGCGCGGTGATATCGTTCTGGTGCTCGTATAGTAAGTGCTTCACGCGCTGTTTGTAGACCTGCGCCGAGTGAACTCGTCTCCCAATCAGCACATCACACCTTCCTTCCTGCAAAGAGTGCATTCGACACTAATGCTATGAACGCAAGAGACAGCTCACCTTGATTTCCACCTGGTGCTTCTCCTCGAGGTCCTGTCGTTCGCGCTCCTTGTTCCGCAGCTCGGCTTTGCGGTCCTCGAAGTTCTTCTTCTCGACAATCCAGAAGTAGTTGATCTTCTCGCGCTGCTGCTGGAACTCGTTGAATGCCTGCTCTTCTTTCTTGGTCATCTCGAGCAGCGTCTTGGCCTGGCGCACGAGCTCCACGCGCTCAGCCTCGTTCTCCTTGGACGGGTCATTCTCGTCCGCCGCGGCTCCTTTTGCCTTCTTCTTCGAGCCACCGCCCTTCTTCTCTTTCTTGCCTTTCTTCGGGCCCATGGTTGTGGTAGCCACACACACGAGCAGGTAAGCACGAGCAGATGAGCACGAGCACGATACGCACTCGAGTCTGCCGCGAGCCCCTTTGCTCCGAAAGTAGTTTCTCAAACGTCACTTCTTTTCGAGCGTCAATAGAATCGAATCTACCAAGGTAGGCAAGGTGGACTTGGAGGACTCGATACCATCCACCCGAGAACGAACGCTCGAGCACTCGCATGTTCCAAACACCTCGAGATCATCATCTCCACAGACCTTGAACACAACATGCGCAGCAGCAATACCGAACATCAACACGAATGCGATCGTCTGCATTGAGAACTGTTGATATGGCTGGCAGACAGCAGGCGTACATCCTACTCTCGCCTTTTACAACGGCTTCGCGGCGATGACGAAGAAGCGCTTGAGGTTGAAGATTGTGCGGCCGTCGCTCGGCTGCTTCGGGTATGCCTGTGCGACGAGCTCGCGGTACTTTTGCTCAAACTGTGTCGCGATCGGCGTCTGCTGGCGTCCGCCAAGCTGGTCCAGGTACGGTCCCAGCGCAGTGGACGACGTGAAGTCAGCGACCGGGTTCTCGCCCGCGATCGGCTGCGAGTAGATGCACGCCCACATGTCGAGCTCGACGTCGATATCGACAGACTTGAAGAGCTCGTAGAAGAACTCGGGCTCGCGCTCGCAGGTCACCCAGCGCACGTTCGCGACTTGCTCCGAGATCCCGAGCTGCTTGGCAGCCTCCACCATGAGTTGGTGGCTCGGCTGCAAGCGCGTGTCTGGGATCTGGAACGCAAGCACACCGCCCGGCTTGAGCAGCGAGTAGAGCCGAGGAAGAAGCTTCTCCTGGCGCTCAGCGCTCACCCACTGGAACGCGGCGTTCGCGTAGATGAGGTCGACCGGACCCTCCGGTGTGTACGTCTCAAAGCTCTCCTCCACGTAGGAAAAGCGGCTCTCGTCAAGCGCCGCGTTGGCGACATGGTCGGCGCGAGCCTTCTCCAGCATCGATGCCGACGTGTCAACGAAGGTGACACATGCATTCGGCCATCGTTTCCTGCAGCGAGCGTCACATCGATCGTTGCTAGTGCGCATAGAGCGACAGACCCTGGCCACTAGATACGATCAGTCGCACGCACATGAATGCAGGTCCCATGTTCCCCGAGCCGGCGCCGAGGTCGATGATCGTCGGAGCGTCACCAGGCTGCTGCAGCGACTGCAGGTCCGGGACGCGGTTGAGCAGCTCGAGCGCCGGGCGCAGGCGCAGATTCTCGAACTTGAGGTACTCGGCAGGACGCCACACCTGCTCGGCGCTCTCGGGCTTTGGCTGCACCATGCTTCTTTAGGCTTTGCGTCGATGGAGCTGTCGGTCGCTTGAGCTCGTGGGAAGCAAATTGGCAAGTGACCTTGGAGAGGGAGGTACATGCGTGATGTACCTCACTTCATCCATCATACCATCATCGCAGCGCTCAAAAGAGTCTGCAGCTGGGCGAGACCAACAGATGCATGGTCGCATGCAGTCGCCGTCACACTGCGGGACTAATCCACCTGAAGACTGTTCATTCTGCTCTCCTACGTCGGAGTGCTCAGTCCGCGCTCGACAACTCGATGGACGCAAGCGAGTATATACCAAATCGTGCGTCTACACATCCATTCATTCATACACAGATGCGTCTCGTGCACCGAGAGTGCTCGGTGGCCACGCACGCATGTGCTCGCGATCTGTGTGCACTGCCGGCTTGCCTCTGGGCTCGTCTACACACACGTGAATACGCACACTCATCCGCATTGCGCAGTAAACAACATGGGTGGGCAGGCAGAAAGGCACTCTCTGCTTCAGATTCATCACGCGAAGACACACCGAAGACGACAGCGAGCGGCGAGTGCCTCCCGACGCTCGCACGCTCGCCTCCTGCTATGCTAAATACACTGCGCTCCCAGCAGCGCCGCCCGCCTGCCTGTCTGGCTGTTCCTAGCTCTTCTATCACTTACATTCGAGCCTCGCAGGCATTTGTCTGTCTGTCTGTCTGTCTGTCTGCTGGGATGACGCTCACCCATGTGTTCGCTGCTTACTCGATGGTGAAACCCGTCACCTCCATCTGGATCACCAGCGATAACGCAATCCGCAGATCCTTCTCCGTCTCGTACCGAGGAAGATCGATCCTACAAACACATGAAGATGTGAGCACACACACAGTATGCGTATCCATCCAACCAACACCAACACCACCTCCTCACAGCAAACCAACGCACCGGTTGAAGCACGTGTGAGCTCGCGGGTACAAGCACTCTTCCTTGTTGACGCACTGGATCGCGAACGGGCAGATGCGACCGTCGTTCATTGTCAGTGCCTTAAACCCTTGCACCGGCACGCGGGTCGAACCAGTCGTGAACTGCAGCAGTCGCGCTTTCTGCTCATTCGTGAACTCTTCCAGGATCCCCCAGAACCAGTCAGTGATCCGCTCGTCGCGCTCCCCGACGTAGATCGTGTGGGCCCTCCAGTCTACGAGGTCGATCTCAGGGATCCCGCACATGAGCAGCTCCAGCTCTTGATGGTCAAAGACAGACAACAGCTCCTTCGGAATCACCGCGAAGAGGCCCTGCACTAGCGATGCCAGCTGGTTCGACACGCTCGTCGCGACAATCCACTTGAACCGGAGATCAATGTACTCGCGCTTGTTCTCCTCCGTGACGGCGATGTTTGCACCATTCGGAACCAGCTCGATCACTTTCGACTTGTCCGAAAGCTGATCCACCGTAACGCTGTTTGCAGCAAAAATCACCACCACTTGAGTAACTATGTTCCCGCGCTTTGAGCACTACACACCAAGCATCTACACAGTTACGTACGTAAAGTCCAGTGCCAAGGACTCCACGCCGTGGTTGTCGCGGAGCCACTTGAGATTCTTGTACAGGTCGTTGTCCACGAACTCGAGGTCCGAGAACGTGATTGGGATGCCCAGGATGTGCTTGCACAGCGGAAGCGCCAGGTGGGCATCGATCAAAATGCCTTCGAACAAGGCTCGTCCGATGAACCGGCCGATTGCTTGGTAATACTGTCGATCAAGCAACCAAACAAGCACACACAATGACTGCACGTCAAAACACCAGTGAAGCCATCACAATGATACACACGAACATCGCACCATCAAATGGTCGACGCTCGCTTCCGCGGACGCAGGGTTGATCATCAGCGCATCTCCGTTCCCGCTCGTGTAGAACAAGCCCGTCGAGTCGTCAAACACTTCCTTCGTCATCAGCGTGAACCACTCGCGCACGAGACCGCCGGCGTCGACGCCCGGTTCGTTTGCGAACTTGATCCGAAGCGACTGGTGGAGCTGTTCCGGCGTGGCCCACAGCAGCTGCTCGCACGAGTTGTGCAGCAGGTTGTCGCGCTCGATCTCGAGCAGCAGATGGCCGTACTCCCACGGCACTTCCATCGCCGCAGTGTGCTGCACGAACCACGCGTGCTTTTGCTGAAACGGCAGCACGTGCACCTTCTCCAGCTCTTCCGCCGAAAAGCGCGACGTCTCGGAGCAGCGACTCGCGTTCGCGCCGTCCGGGGCGTCCAGCTCAATGCGCCCGGTCGGGTTCCTCGGCGACACAACGATTCGCGACACGACGCCGACCGAGTTGGCGCTCCCGACGGAGCACATGGACTCACGCAGCGACGACGACGAGAGGCTGCGCAGACTCTTGAGGACCTTGCGGTCCAGGTAGTTTTTCTTCCGCACCCACACGAACTGCCCGTCGTCAGTGCGCTGGCGGATCCACTCGTGGCGCCGGCGCGCCGACTGCTGGCGCAGGTTCAGCCCGCTCAGCTTGCGCTTGAAGAACTCTCGGCTAATCTTGGACGACGACGACGACGACGACGACTTGGCGCCCTGCGTCGTCGCCGACTTGGTGGAGGCTTTCGCCTTGGAGCTCTCGTCGACGTAGAGCACGTACTTGGCGTTCGACGCGCCCTTGGAGGTCAGGCTCCCGGCTTCGAGCCCACCGTCTTCCAGCGATCGTCGGTGCTTGTCGACCAACTTGAACGCTGCACGTTGAGTTGCATGGATCTTCCACTTAGAGAGACTGGAGAGAGAACCCAAGATACCAAGAAACACCCCCATACGCACATCTGTCGGTGCCGCAGAGCATGCACGTCTGGTGCGCATCGTAGCTCTTGAACGAGCACACCTCGCACTCCCACAAGTGGTTCATCTCCTGGTCGCTGCTCGCCGCACAGTCCGTTAGCTACCGCATGAGTGATAGAGCACAAGTGCCGAGTGTAGGTAGGTAGGTGGGCAGGCGCGGCGCGCACCTGGCGATCACATCCTGGCGCAGCATCGTCTCGGGAAGCGCGTGCTGACGCAGGAAGCCCGCCTCCATCTTGTGTTTAAAGAAGATGTTGTAGATGAGGCACGTGAGCATCATGGCGCCGATGACGAAGTAGAACATAAAGTTGTAGCCCTCGGAGGCGCCGGTGGCCAGCCGCCGCCGCGGCTGCTGCAGCTCGTCGCGCAGCTGCGCGCGCGCGGCGTCTCCGAGCAGCAGCAGCAGCATAAGCAGCAGCTGCGCGGCCGCCGGCGGCGTCGACCGCATCGCTCGCCTGCGCATGCGTCGGTCGGCGCGCACGTGTGTCTCGCCCGTGCGCCTGATGAAGCGTTCGGGCGCCCAGGCTTGCTTTCCTTTGGCCGGCTGAGCGCAAGTCAGGTTGCTATCAAGCCGGTTTCGAGTCTGGGAAAAGGTTGCCAGAGCGCTCTAATCCGGCAGCGCCCAGTACACCTGGCTGTCGGGGCTTCTTCCAGGCTGCGAAAGCTCAAAGCGGCCACATCGCCTCGTTTTGTGGCCCCTGCAGGCAACTTTGGTGTGCGGCACGCAAAATAAGAAGTCAACTCGAAAGAAATGACCGAGGACGAGAGCGAGGCGAAGGCACAGGACGGAGGCGCCAGCGCCTGGCTCGGCGCGGCGCTGCAGCTGCTCGCGCCCAACAGCCTGCAGTTCAACGAGCACGAGTTCCAGCGGTGCGTGCTTTTATGTCAGCGCTGCCACGTGGCGTACGCGCGCGCGCCCTCTGTGGCAGACGCAACGGAGCTCTTCATGGACGACAGTCTTCGGCCATGTCTGATGGGCGTGCAGGTCGCCGAAGGAAGCGCAACATGCGGCGCGCGAGGCTGCGAAGCGCGTTCGACCAGGTGCGCGGCCTGCATCGGCGTAGCAAAGTGAGCCTGCCGTGACTCGCGAGAGGCATCAAGTGCTCACGACAGCGAGGCGGATGGAGCAGGCGACTTGATCTTCATCACATCGAGCGGCTTCGTCTTCTCCATGGGGAGATACCTGACGGCGAACGACTATGATCATGTGGTGCGAGCTGAGCTGAACGGAGCAGTGGCTTTTCGCGTGCTTGACTATCTTTGTCGAATGATTGACCGTGTGGTGTGGGTGATCGAATCCGAAGGTCGTAGTGCTGGACGAGAAGAATGTGCTGAACGTCGGCATGCCGTCCGCGCGCCTCATGCCTCTCGAGCGGCTGCTGCTCCCGCAACGCCAACCAGTTGTGCGTGACGACGCTGCGTGTTGCGGGAGTGTCGAGTGAACCGATGTGTGACTCGTTGTGTGCATGTGACGAGCACATTTCAGGTGTTGCGAGTGCCGATGGCCGATCACGAGCGCGAGAAGTTCATCCGGTGCGCGCGCGAGCTCGTCGGTCGCAAATACGACGCGGTGAGGTGGGTATCATCACTGTGGACATCCGTGTCTTGATCAGAAGCACCCACGTTCTGATTTTTTGGGGATCTTCCATGTCGATAGATACTACCAGCTCGTACTTCGCTTGACGCTGAAAAACCTGGTCGGGTCGACGCCGTTGCGCAAGCTGCCGATGGAGGTGGTTTCCGATGAGTGGATCTGCACAGACTCGATCATGTGCGTCGTTCGTGCTGCCTTGTTGGCTTTATGATACATCCAGTGCCAATGCTCACTGAAGACAACGCTCCGGATGCGAGGCGCAGGGTTCTGCTCGCCGGCTGCAGCGAGCGGTTCCGAGAAGCGCTCATCAAAGCGCGACAACAGAGCCAATTAGGTGCGTTTGCGCGGATCTGTCTCGCGTGACTACACCTTCAACACGGTATTCGAGTTGTTTCGATTACTAACCTGTGCAGAGGCGTACTCGTGATCGACAGATCTGTTCTCGTTCGGCAGCGCGTCGCTTTCGGACTTCTCGCGTATCCGGCAAGTCGAACCGGAGGTTCTGGCGCGCGTCGAATTGCCGCTCGTGGACTACACGCTGCAGCCGCAGAAACGGCCGTGGCGAGCGCACCTGTCGGAGCTGTTCCAGCTGCTCGCGAACGTGCAGTCAGGAAAGGTGAAGTGGCCACAAGTCGAAGGCGGAATGTTCCCCAAGCTGCAAGCGTTCTCAGACCAACTCCCGCCGACCGACTGGTCGCTGCAAGAGAAAGCGAAGGTGGCGGGCTACGCGATGGTGCTGCTGATCGCGCTGAAGCGCGGAATGTCCGTGGCGCGGATCTTGCTGCGCGTGATGCAGCTGGTACTGCTCCGGTACTGCGCGCAGCAGCTCCTGCGGCATCTCGACAAGCACGCTGTCGCCAGGTCTGTGCTGTCCAAGCTGTAGGGGAACACGACGTGTGAGAAGCTACGCGAAGTCGAGAAAACTTGCGAGAGAGCATGCGGGGCAACAAGTGCATGTAACTTGGTCCTGCAGCACACCAAAGCCCCGAGCATCGCACTTAGTCGGGAGAGGTCCAAATCGTGAGCTTAAAGGTACCGCAACTACTTTCCCACTCGATGGCAGAAGCACCAACGAAGATGCCGAGCGACGTGACTGCAACTGCCCAGCGTGCGGGCGGCGTGGCCAAGGGCGGCGTCTGTCTGCTCGTGATTGACCAGCAGGTGGACTTCCACCCGGGCGGCTCGCTCGCGATCCCGACTGCGAACGACGACGCGGCGCGCATTGCGGCGTTCATCGACCGCCACCGCACGCAGCTGGCGCAACTCGTCTTCACGCTCGACTCGCACCAGCGCTACCACATCGCGCACGGCGTGTTCTGGGAGAACGCGCAGGGTGAGTCACCCGCGCCCTTTACACTCATCTCGAGCCAGGACGTGGCCGCCGGAGTGTGGACACCACGCGACCCGCAGCTGCGTGAGTATGTACTCGCGTACACCCAATCGCTCGAGCAGAGCGGCAAGTTCACGCTCTGCATCTGGCCCGAGCACTGCGTGATTGGCACGCCCGGCCACAATCTCGTCGAGGACGTGCGCGCCGCGGCGCTTGAGTGGACCAAGCACTCGCTCAAGCAGATCCAGTACGTCATGAAGGGCAGCAACTCGTTCACGGAGCACTACTCAGCGCTGCGTGCAGAGTTCGAGCTGCCATATGATCCGGCGACGAGGTGCGTTTGCCGATTTCTTATCCTGCCATGGTGCTTTGTATTGGTTGGGCTGGCTCGGATCCGAGACGAGAGAGGGCGGCACTGACCCCTTGATCCCTCTCCTTCAGCCTGAACGAGAGCCTCATCAGCGTTCTCAAGCAAGCGGACAAGGTGGTGATCTGCGGCGAGGCGCTCTCGCACTGCGTGAACTACACGGTGCGCGACCTCGTGGACGCGTGGCCGGCGGAGCGCATCCAGGACCTGGTGCTGCTGACGGACTGCGCGTCGTCCGTGCCGGGCTTTGAGGCCAGTGGACAGGTACGCAGTCTTGTGTCTGGCGCAAAAGCTGCGCTGTGGGCGTTGGGTGGTCGCAGAACTCGCAAGGAGCTCACTCGATGGTTGTTGCGTGACGCTCTTTGCTCTCGTGGCACTCGCAGGAGTTCCTCAGCGACATGGCGAAGAAGGGGCTCACGCTCACGACGTCCGCAGAGTTTGCGATCTGAGCAGCGCATCGCGTCGAGCGAGTCGAATTGCTCGAGCGAGCTGCGTCACGCAGGAAGGCGTGCAGGCTCACGTGCTCCATGTAGGACAAGACGGACAAGTCCGAGTTCAGTTGCCACCAAACTCGATATTTCAATAAAAAAAACTCTACTGAAAACGTACTTGTCCGCTTCTGATTGGCCAGCGCATATTGTGAAACTACTCTGTTTAAGCGCGCTTAAAAAGGAATCAGCTGGTTCCGCTTCAACTCGTGCAGAGCCGTGAAAACACCGGGTGTGGTGTGCTCGCCGCTTTGCACGCGCTCGTTGCGCCGAGCGCCTTTAATCTCTGATGCGCTTCTGGCACAGTATCCAACGAATGGTGTCGTGGCACTTGCGAGCGAGCGCTTGCAGTGGTCTGCTCAATGAACTGCTTCATCGACGTGCACACATTTGAAGCGCGCTTAAAAATTTCCGATCTTTGAATCACCCTGGATTTTCGATAGAACCTTGACAACGTGCCAGTCCGTGAGGTTTTATTTCAAATGGGAGGTCCGACTGCAGCCCCCGCCCCCACACTGCCCTCTTCTTCGTCGCAGTCGTAAAAGGGCGAAGACGCAGAGAAGCACGCGCGAGTGCTCCGAGTGACAGGAGCGAGTGCGCGGGGGACAGCATCCAGCCGCCCTCTACCGAAAGCTTCCCGAGCGACAAGAAACAAACTACCACCGGCCGGCGCGCGCAGCGAACGCCACGCAAGCAACAGCAGCAGAGGATCCACCAAAATGGCGCAAGATCTCCCGATCACCTTCGGGGAAGTCCTCAACGTACGTTGCGGCTCGGGTACTCGCTCGCTTGCGTGTGTTTCGGGCGCCGCAGCAGCGCGGCTGCAGCGGCTGGCGCGAGGGAGGCTTCCCCTCCCTCTCTCCCTCCCTCCCTCTCTTCCCCCCTTGGCCATCTCGAAAGATATCTTTTTCATTTCCAGATACGAAGAGGGGGGAATGGGAGGGAAAGGGGGAGGGAGGTCGCCCAGATGCGCAGCGCGCGGCGATCGCCCCTGTCTCGAAGCGCTCGGTAGCTAACCGAATGATGTTGGTCGTTGTACAGTTGGGGGCGCTGGGCGTGAACCCGGACTATGTTAAGTTCGGCACGACGACGATGGAGTCGGACAAGTTCGTGTGCGTGTGCGAACAAGTGAACGGCCAGGCGAGCGTGGTGATCGTAGACCTGTCGGCGGGCAACAGCGTGCAGCGCCGCCCGATCAACGCGGAGGCGGCGATCATGAACCCCGTGAGCAAGGTCATCGCGCTGCGGTCCGAGAACCAGCTGCAGATTTTCAACATGGAGCTCCGCGCGAAGATGAAGTCGCACCTGATGAACGAGCCCGTGGTGTTCTGGCGCTGGGTTTCAGTCAATTTGATCGCACTCGTGACCGCGTCGGCGGTGTTCCACTGGAGCATTGAGGGCGACTCGCCGCCGGTGAAGGTGTTCGACCGCCACACGAGTCTCGGCGCCGGGACGCAGATTATCAGCTACGAGGCGTCGTCGGACAACAACTGGATGCTCCTTGTGGGCATCTCGCAGGGCGAGGGCGGCCGCATCGTGGGCAACATGCAGCTGTACTCGATGGAGAAGAAGGTGAGCCAGGTGCTCCAGGGCCACGCAGGCGCGTTCGCCGAGATGACGCCGCCGGGCCGCACGGACAAGGGCCAGGTGCTCGTGTTTGCCGGCACGAAGGGCGACACGCCACAGCAGCTGTTCATCATGGAGGTGGGCCGCGACAGAGATGCGCCAGGCGGCGTGTTCCGCCTGCCGCCGTCGAACATCCCGTTCGCCGCGGACGCGCAGAACGACTTCCCGGTGTCGATGCTGGTGAGCCCGAATGACGACGTTATTTATATGATCACCAAGATGGGCTATCTCTTCCTGTTCGACGCGCACACGGGCAAGCCGCTGTACCGCGCGCGCGTGTCGCAGGACACGACGTTCGTGACGACGCTCGAGTCCAAGTCGAAGGGAATGCTCGGCATCACGCGTCGCGGCCAGCTGCTGCACTTCGCCATCAACCGCACGAAGCTCGTGCCGTACGTGGTGAACACGCTGCGCGACTCGCAGCTGGCGCTGGCGCTGGCGACTCGTCTGGACCTGCCTGGCGCGGAGGAGCTGTATTTCACGGAGTTCAACCGCTTGATGTCCGTGAACGACATCCAGGGCGCTGCTCGTCTCGCTGCGGCGTCTCCCCAGGGTGCGCTGCGCACCCCGCAGACGATCCAGCGCTTCCAGCAGATGCCTGCGCAGCCTGGCCAGCCGCAGCCGATCCTGCAGTACTTCAGCGTGCTGCTCGAGAAGGGGACGCTGAACAAGATGGAGTCAATTGAGCTGGCGCGCCCGGTGCTGATGCAGGGTCGTGGCCAGCTGCTCCAGAAGTGGCTTGCGGAGGACAAACTCGAGTGCTCGGAGGAGCTCGGCGACCTCGTCGCACAGTCGGACACGACGATGGCGCTCTCGGTGTACCTGCGCGCGCAGGTTCCCGAGAAGGTGATCAACTGCTTCGTGCAGCGCGGCGAGTTCGACAAGATCGTCGCGTACGCCGTGCAGACGAACTTCCGCTGCGACTACACGTTCATGCTGCAGAACCTGGTGCGCGCGAACCCGCAAGGCGCGCTGGACTTTGCGCAGAAGCTCGCGGTGGCGGACAATGGACCGCTCGTGGACGTGAACTCGGTCGTGGACATCTTCATGCAAGTGAACCGCATCCAGGAGACGACTGCGTTCCTTCTGGAGGCACTGAAGAATAACCGTCCGGAGGAAGGTTACCTGCAGACGCGTCTGCTGGAGATCAACCTGCTCGGTGGGTCCCCGCAGGTTGCGGACGCGATCCTGTCGAACAACATGTTCTCGCACTACGACAAGCCGCGTATCGCTGCGCTGTGCGAGAAGGCGGGTCTGTTCCAGCGTGCGCTGGAGCACTACACGGAGCTGGCGGACCTGAAGCGTGTGATCGTAAACACCCAGGCGATCAACCACGAGTTTATCGTGACGTTCTTCGGCACGCTGACGAGCGAGGTGTCGATGGAGCTCATCAACGCGCTGCTGGCGAACAACATGCGCCAGAACCTGCAGATTGTGGTCCAGGTGGCGACGAAGTACGCGGAGCAGCTCGGTGGAAAGGAGCTGATCGACGTGTTTGAGAAGTTCAAGTCGTTCGACGGTCTGTACTACTTTTTGGGCTCGATCGTGAACTTTTCACAGGACCCAGACGTGCACTTCAAGTACATTGAAGCCGCGACGAAGATGGGGCAGTTCAAGGAGGTGGAGCGCGTGTGTCGTGACTCGTCTGTGTACGACGCGGTGCGCGTGAAGGAGTTCCTGAAGGAGTCGAAGCTGCAGGACCCTCGCCCGCTCATCCACGTGTGCGACCGCTACGACTTTGTGGAGGAGCTGACGCAGTACCTGTACTCGAACAACCTGCTCAAGTACATCGAGGTGTACGTGACGAAAGTGAGCCCGCAGAAGACGCCGATTGTGGTGGGCAAGCTGCTGGACCTGGACTGCAACGAAGACTACATCAAGAACCTGCTGAACCAGATTCCGCAGTGCCCGGTGGACGACCTCGTGGATCAGGTGGAGAAGCGTAACCGCCTCCGTCTGCTGCAACCGTGGCTGGAGACGCGTGTGTCTCAGGGCAACACCGAGACAGCGACGCACAACGCGATCGGCAAGATCTACATCACGCTGAACCGCGAGCCGCAGCAGTTCCTGATCAACAACCAGTTCTACGACTCGCGCGTGGTGGGTGTGTTCTGCGAGAAGCTGGACCCGGCGCTTGCGTTCCTCGCGTACCGCCGCGCGGGCGGTGCGTGCGACGAGGATCTCATCCGTGTGACGACGGAGAACGGGCTGTTCAAGGACCTGGCGCGCTACCTTGTTGAGCGCCAGGACCTGGAGTTGTGGGGTAAGGTCCTCGTGAAGCAGGAGGAGGGCGAGGCCGAGTCGCCGAACCGTCGGGCTTTGATCGACCAGGTGGTGCAGACTGCGCTTCCAGAGACGAAGAACCCGGACGAGGTGTCGACGACGGTGCGCGCGTTCATGAACGCAGAGCTTCCGAACGAGCTGATCGAGCTCCTTGAGCGTATCGTACTGCAAGGAACAGACTTTTCGAACAACCGCAACTTGCAGAACCTGTTGATCTTGACGGCGATCAAGGCTGGCAAGGAGAAGGTGATGGACTACGTGAACCGCTTGGACAACTTTGACGGTCCGGACATCGCACGCATTGCGGTTGGTGAGCAGTACCAGCTGTATGAGGAGGCGTTCGTTATCTACAAGAAGACGAAGCACAACGTGGATGCGATTGCGGTGCTGTTGGACAACATTAACGACCTGGAGCGCGCGTACGAGTTCGCGGACCGCTGCAACGAATCGGAGGTGTGGTCGAAGCTCGCGAAGTCCCAGCTTGACCGCAACCTGGTGCACGACTCGCTCTCTGCATTCATCAAGGCGAACGACGCCAGCGCGTACGTGGATGTGATCGCGGCGGCGGAGCGCGCGAACGACTACGGCGAGCTGATCCCGTACCTGAAGATGGCGCGCAACACGGTGAAGGAGCAGTACCTGGACACGTCGCTGATCTACGCGTACGCGAAGTGCGAGAAGTACTCGGATCTGGAGGAGTTCATCTCGGCTCCGAACGTGGCTCAGATCCAGAACATCGGCGAGCGCTGCTACGACGAGGGCATGTACAACGCTGCGAAGCTGCTGTTCATGAACATTAACAACAACGCCAAGCTCGCGATTTGTTACGTGCGTCTGAACAAGTTCCGGGAAGCCGTGGACGCCGCGACGAAGGCGAACTCGGTTGGAACGTGGAAGGAGGTGAACTACGCGTGCGTGGATGTGGGCGAGTTCCGCCTCGCCGGTCTGTGTGGTCTGCACATTATGGTGCACCCGGACCACCTCGAGGAACTGATCCTGCACTACGAGCGCCGCGGTCACTCGACGGAGCTGTTGAAGCTGATGGAGCAGGGTCTCGGCCTGGAGGGCGCCCACGCTGGCATCTTCACGGAGCTCGCGATTCTGTACTCGAAGTACCTCCCGTCGAAGCTGATGGAGCACGTCAAGATCTTCCACACGCGCATGAACGTGTCGAAGGTGCTGCGCGCGTGCGAGAAGGGTCTGCACTGGGACCACGCGGTGTACCTGTACAAGGAGGACGGTCAGTTCGACAACGCGGTGCGCACGATGGTGGACCACCCGGTGGCGTTCTCGCACGACCTGTTCCTCGACTGCATCCAGAAGGTCCGCAACCAGGAGATCCACTACAAGGCGATCAACTTTTACCTCGAGCAGCACCCGCTGGAGCTGACGCGTCTGCTGCAAGTGCTGACGCCGAACTTGGACCACGCGCGCGTGGTGCACCAGCTCCGCAAGACGCACAACCTCCCGCTGGTTGTGGAGTACCTGAAGGACGTCCAGAAGGAGAACTTGTCGGCTGTGAACGAAGCGCTGAACGAGATCTTGGTGGACGACGAGGACTACGCGAGCCTGCGCGACTCGATCGACTCGTACGACAACTTTGATCAGATCACGCTCGCGCAGAAGCTGGAGAAGCACGAGCTGCTCGAGTTCCGCCGCATCGCCGCGTACCTGTACCGTAAGAACAAGCGCTACCCGCAGTCGGTGAAGCTCTCGAAGGCGGACAAGATGTACAAGGACTGCATCGACTGTGCGTCGGACTCGGACGACCCGGAGCTCGCGGAGGACATCCTCCGCTTCTTCGTGTCGGTGCACGACAAGGAGTGCTTCGCGGCGACGCTGTTCACGTGCTACAAGCTGATCAAGCCGGACATTGCGCTTGAGCTGGCGTGGCGCAACGGCTACGTGGACTTTGTGATGCCGTACATGATCCAGTTCGTGAAGAACCTGAACGAGAAGGTGAAGACGCTGGACGAGCGGACGCGCGTGAAGCAGGAAGCGGTGGCGGAGGCGGCTCCGCTCGACGCCGGATACGGCATGGGCGGCGGGCTGCAGCCGATGATGGCGATCGCGGCGACGGCGTACAACCCGGCGGATGCGCAGTACGGCATGGGTATGAACCCGGGCATGGGCATGGCCCCGGGGTACGCGCAGCCTGGAATGGGCATGAGCCAGGGCTACGGGCAGCCGGCGATGGGAATGGGCGGGATGAACCCGTACGGCGGCGGCGGATACCAGTACTAAGAGACGACGAGGAGGCGGCGTAAGTAGTAGCGTAGGTCTGCGCTGTGGCGGCGCCGCCGTGTGATCGATTGTCCGGCTCTCGGTTGGTTGGCGTAGTGTGTGGCGCGCGACTCGCGGCGCCAGCCGTGCGTGTCAGTGGGCCTGCGCGCGCGCGTGCTCGCTCGTTTGGACTCCCGAAAGCAAGACGGCGTGCGGATACCTCTGTGTCTTAGATTCATTCGTCCGCACGCGTCGTCGACCTTCGGAAGTACAAACGATGTATGTTCCTTCCCCCTTCTTCGCGTTCTCGTTGTCTGTCATCTTTTGAACGATCTCCATTGCTTCGGCCGTCACTTGTTTTCTTCACTATCAAATCTCCCTCTCGATCCTGCTTTGCTGCCCAAGCAAGTGCCAACGACAACATGCAGAGCGCGATCGACGCGCTCGACCGCGGCGTGCAGCAGCTCTTCTCAGTGTCCGCGCGGCCAGCGCGACACGCTGCAACGCCCGACAGCCGCCCACCACCTCCCGCGCATCCGCTCTGCGAGTGTCTGGCACTGCAGCCACCGCCGCCCGACTGGCGCCCGCTGCGGCGCCTTCCCGTGCTCAAGCGCCTCGTGCTCGCACGTTGGCGCGAGCGCTGCGAGCAGTTCGAGCGCGGCCAGCGACGGCGCCAGAAGAAGCAGCATCGTGCACTCGACACGCCCGCGGCGGCGCAGTCAGCAGCGTCCGTCAGACGCCGTGCGCTGGTGGTGCAGAGCGTGCGGCTGCTCTGCGTGCGACTGCTGCAGTGCGGACTGCTGCATGCGCGCGAGGCAGCATTCGTCCAGCTGCTGGTGGCGTACACTCTCGCGCATGGGCTCGGTGACGTGCTGCTGCTTCGTCGCGACGGCCGAAGCAGCAGCGGAGGTGGCGACGCGCTCGAGCTCTCGCTGCGCACTCGCCTACTGTTGCTCCGAGAGGTGCTACTGCAGGTGACGTGCCGGCACACGAGTGCGCCGAACGGAGACGACGCGCTTGACGAGCAGGCGGTGAGGCAGCGGCTGGTAGAGGACGTGTGCGCGAACCTGCAGGAAGAAGTGCTGGAGGCGATGGCGAAGCCGAGAGGCGCGCCAAAGCGAGCGGAGAACAGAGGAGGAGAGACGCACAGACGTAGTACCACGCTGGAAATGAATGCGATTGACACGGCAGCTTCGTTCGCAGAAGAAGGGGAAAAGTGCGAGTTCTGCCGATTCGAGGCACTGTACGCGACTGGAGCTCCGGTACTGAATGCGTCGGTGCGCGTGACTCCGTGGATCGAGGCACAAGAGCTGACAGTGACGATCCGAAACATTCTGAGAGGAGATGAAACAAGCACGCAACTGGAAGCTGCAGTCTGGTGCGCCAGGAGTCGCAGCAAGACAGCGTCGACGCTTGCTGCGCTGCAAAGCCTGCTGTCGCGTGCAGATGTCGCGGCACGGCTCGCGACGCGGGTGACTGTGCGTCCTCGCGATCCAGAGCTATGCCAGCAGCTTAATCTGTTTGACAACGATCGTCAGCAGCCGTGGCGGATGCCCATGACAAGCTACGAACAAATCTGCTGGAGCACGGTGGCAGCAACAGCTCGTGCGTCCGCAAACGAAGTCAACCTCGGGCTGTGGGAGATTGTGTGGAAGAAGGAGCAGCAGTGCCTGCAACCAACAAAAGACGTCTTCGTGGACGAGATCATTGCGCATTGCGCCGCAACGGACTACTTTGCACGAGTTCGGTCAGAAGACAGCAGTCGTTTGTTCAGCCCGAATCTGCCAGGATACCAAGTTATCTGTCGCGTTCTGCAAGCACTTCGAATCAATTGCTTCGATGCAATCCTCTTGTTCCAGAAAGCTGTATTGGGAACCACGGCTGGGCTTCAGCAAACGCACCCTGCGCTGCAGATAGCAAGGATATCTACACGGATGGCGACAGCGAAGATGTGTCGTGAGTACCTCGAGCAGCTGCTGAACAGCTCGGAACTCGAGCGCGAACGATCACTCGACGGCTATGATGCTACAGCTACCTCCTTCACTGGCATGATAGCGAAGAGCTCGACCCCCTTAAACGGTGAGCATCTCGTCGGGCACTTTTATGCGCTATACACTATCTTTGCTGACACGTTGTGTCGTGACGGTGGTGTTGGCGACGACTCGGCGCGGCAATCGTGGTGCAAACAATGGGATCGTTTGCTGCACTGCTATGCTTTGCACTGGTCTCAGAGTGAGGATGGCCACAGTGCACTCCGTTCTTCGGTCGGCATGCGGTGCTTGCATAGGCTCGCACTATGCTGTAACGAAGGTTTGCAATTGCACTCGCATGGCAGCGCTTTTCATATCGCGTTCACACGGTATGTGCAAAGAATTGTTCAAAGCATCATCGTGGAGAACGGGCAAGCGATATCCAGCGACAGCGGGTTGTGGCGCGAACCGCTCGTGCGCTCCAGTGCAGATGTGAACGACGTGAAAGAGTTCGTCTCGTCGATCGTCGGAAGCTTCGAGCTGCGCTGGATCAGCGAGCTGGTATTCCAACTACTGCGACGTCAGATTTACTGTCACCGGAGAGCTAGAAGCGCCGAAGTCGGTCTTCTGCACCAGCGAGGCTTGAACCAATTCTTCTTCCCGGCGCTCGACGCATTCGTCCATGCCAGATATCGACGGCAGCCGGAAGCAGCGTCGGTCAGCGTCTCCGAGGATGACGCAGCTGAAGCAGACTGTTTTTTCTTGATTGTTGCCCATGCAATGGACATGATGAAGACCACACATGGAAAGCAGGCTGGTGTGACGTCAGTGTTGCGATTCTGCACCGACTGGGACGCGTTTCAACAGCGAGCGACATCAGATGCTGAGAATAACAATCGGGGACTCGAGCAAAGAGAGCAAGGGTGGGGTCGCGGGAGCTTTCCAAGACTGCAGCTCTTCGTGGATGTCTTGCAGATATATGAATCTGACAACGTGCTATCAAGCGAGAGCGACGACGTGCTGGTGTTCATCGGCGACGTACTTCAGCACGCAACACACTGGCCACCTGCACTCGAAGGTCGACTGTTTCGATTGCTAACAGCAATTAAGAACCGATTGGAGAGCCCAAGGAAAACCAGTGACAACAATGAAAGTCGACAAACACACCAGAGCGAGCTCGAGATAGTTGGAGCGAAGAAGATTGGCCCGACTTCGCACACGAACGATGCACTCGCCGCGTTCATTCGACAAGTGGTCACTGGGTCAGTCATTCAAGTGCGAGAAGCAGTGGAACACATGAAAAGTGAACCAGAAATGCTCGACGAGCTTGTCCAGCACGTGTTGCGCTGGGTAGACCTCATGAATTCGAGTGATATCACGTTTGGGAAAGAGACGAAGCTGGGCTTTGCGGTACTCTGCAGCCGTCTCTTGTGCTGGCTGCCTGACGAGATTGTGTACAAGATCCGACAAGTGGTCACGCCGCTAGACCAGGAGCTCGTCGAAACGCTGGCTATGTTCGCAGAACATTACGATGATGAGAGCGAGCGATTTCCTGGTGCTGTCTACCCGATCTCGTCGAACTCCGGGAGTTCCAGCGTCCGGATAGAGTTTCTTATCCGTTCGTTCGTTGCTTCGAACGTGATGCCCGACTTGTGCGAATTGACAGATGTGATTACGAACGCGGTCATCGGATGCACGTCTACTGCAGCGCGTGACGCGCTCATGAAGCTGATGCAGAAGATTTCCGGATCACTGCTTGTCGAGGTCGTGATTGAAACACTGCGTGTGAGCCTGAGCACCGAGTGTTTGCAGTATGTGGAACAAAACGGTACACTGGTTTTCAATGTGGACGGAGATCGTGGCGATGAAGACAAGCACCTATCCAGAAACTCGATCAATCGGTTATCGAACACGCTGAGCATCGTCGGGTTGTCGTCGGCGCTGTTCAATTGCGACGATGTGGCGTGGACCGTGTCGCTGTTTGACGAGCAAGCAGTGCGACACTGGCTGCTCTGCTTTTTCGACTGCATGGTGAATCCTGAGCACTCGCGAGCGCTGACACCTATCGACGAACTCCTATCCAGTCTTGAGTTTATGACGACGGGATCAGACGGCGCTCGCATGGGAGCGCACAGCTACCTGCTGACTGCACTGCTCTGCACGGCGTCGTTCCCGCAGTCTTGCGTTCCGCTTATGCAATGGAGCGACTACGATATGAGTGTGGAAGAGATCACCAGAACACTGTTGTCTGCACTAACAATGCCAGATGCGGAAAGTGGATTGCACGGCGCAAACGAGAGTGACGAGAGCGAGATCATCTTCGTCCAAACCGATCCTTTGCGCACGACGCGAGCGAGGGTGCTAGAGACAAAGCTAGAGCTTGTGTCGCTCACGCGATTGCTCGATCCAAATGCGCTGCTGAGCAAACGTCTTCGCGGCGAAGACCAGCTGCAAGAAGGCAGAGGCGACCGGATGATTGTTCGATATGCGACTTGGCTGTCGAGCGCCATTATCTACTCGCAGTCGATCGCCACTGCACTCACGTCATCGTCGGAGAGCAGCATCAACGCCGGACACTTATGGGAGCAAGTGTTTACAGACTACACGAACTATCTGTATCTGCCGCTCGAGTTCGGGAACAGCAGTATCGAGCTTCTAAATGCCTGGCTGTCTACATGGATGCGGATGGGTATGGAGCAAGCTCGTGGATCGCCAGACAGCCCGCTGTTGCTTCTACTTCCTTTCCAGCAAAAGCTGTTTGGCAGGCTTGGTGTTAGTCATTCTGCCAGGAACGCAGAGATTGGGTCTTCTGAGAGCGCTGCGTGGAGCCTTGCGTTCTTGTGCCTGAGCCAGGTGCTCGAGGAAATAGCTGGCTCGCCCGATGGTGCGGACACAGCTATCGTGGTACTTGATGATGTAGTGGAGAAGTTCGAGCTCGTGAATTTGGCTACCTTCGGCAGCTTACTCACGAGCTCGTCAATGTGGGAGCTGATCGGTCGCTTCGAAGCTTTGTGTGCGGACAAACGAATGGTGGGGCTGTCGGATATCCAGATCATTCATATCCTAAAGCATCCGCTGGAGATACTCGCGTTTCACCTGATCAGCAAGCGCGCAGGACCATCACAGTGGATTGAGCGCACGCTCGCGGCGTTGCAATCTTCTATTCGTGAACCAGAGGGTGACGGAGAGAGAGAGACATTCGACTCTGGTAGCAGCGATATGGTGTGGAGTTTCTGGTACGAGTGGACGCGCATGATTGAGCTCAAGTATGCGTATCTGGATCCGTCCGGCTGCGAGCTGTTCGTCCATGCGACCACTGAAGCACTGTCGGCGAGGTTGAGACCACCTTTATGATCGTTTGAGGATGTTGTACATGATGGATAGTGGCCACGATGCAATGGAAGTCGGTGGTGGATATGAATCGCTGGATTAGAATGCACGAATGTTGCGTCTGCGACTTACGAGCACCTCTACTCCCCTTTTAGCAGAAGCTGGTCGGCAGACTTGGTACAAGTTGTCATGTGCACGCTGGAGTCTTCTTCTGGCGTCGCAAGTCGCATCTCGGTGAGCTTCTTCTGCAGGGCGCGAGTCGACTCTGTAGAGCTCCAATAATTGGGCTTGGAGTTGTCCGAGTAGTCGAATGCCGGCACCGATACAGCCACATCGCTTGGACTCGAAGCGGCAGCCTCTGATGCTGGTGGCATCACGACAAATGGCGAGATGGCTGCTGTCAAGTCACTGAGGTGTAGCGATACTGCATCCGTCCCTTCTGAAGAGCTGTCGCGTGAGGTTCGTGGAGCAACGCTTGGACCTGCACCCACACCTTTGTCGGCTGAAGATAACGGCTCGTTCAGCGCTGTCGCTTTCGTGAGTGGAAATGTTGCTTGCGCTGCCATCTTCTGTGGTGAAGGAGCAGGTGGCGGAGAAGGTTTCCGCCGCGGGGTGTTGGGTGACGAGATGCCTGCAACGAAGGGCACTTCGTCGTCGAGCGAGCTCAGCTTCTCAGGAGGAAGCTCTCGCTCTTGGAGTGTGTGCACGAAGTCGGGGACGATCGGCGGCTTGCTGTGGCGAATCACTAGCAAGAAGCACATCAAGATAATATAGTGAGTCATCGTCCGGTGGCAACCAACCCCAATTCGCTTCGAGAGGCAGACGCACATGGCCAGTTGATCCCTCGGAAGAATGGATGCGCTTTAATCTGGAGAGGGTTCTGCAAGCGACGACTGACAGTCTTGTGCAGGAGCTTGCGGATCAAGTCCTTAGTGTCTTCGCTCACCTCCACGTCGGTCGGGAAGTCGATGTCTTCGGACAGATCGAGGATGTTCTCGAGCGTCTGGATCTGTGTGGACCCTTTGAACGGAGTTGTGCTGTAGATCATCTCGTAGAGCAGGATGCCGAACGCCCACCAGTCCACCGATCCGACGTAGCCTTCCTCTGCGATGATTTCAGGTGCGACATACTCATGTGTGCCCACGAATGACGTTCGCCTCTCGCCGAGCTCTAAGTGCGACTCGGTGTCCACCACCGGGTACATGACAGGCGAGCCGCAAATACACTTAAAAGGAAAACACGATCGTGGTGGAGCCGCTGGTGACGGTCGCGGCGCTGGAAGCGTGAACGCCGATTTCTTTCTGTCCACGATGCGAAACCAGAGTGAGTTGTCTTGCGTAGAGCGCGTCTTGGACGAGAGAGAGTTGCTCGAGCTATTGTAGCCTGTGGCGTTGGCGAACGACGTTTTGGGCGAGAGAGCAGCTTTGGACGGACTCTTGAGTTCGTGGGCGAGATCAAAGTCTGCGAGCATGATGTGCCCCGACTCGTGCACGAGGATGTTCTCGGGCTTGAGGTCGCGGTAGATGATGCCCAGCAGGTGCAGATACTCGAGCGCAATAAGCACTTCTGCGGCATAAAACTGCGCGTGGGCTTCGGACAGGCGCTGTTTCTCCTGACGCCTCAGAAACGAGAAGAACTCACCGCCTGCGCAGTACTGCGTGATGAGGTAGAAGTATTCGGTGGACTGGAACGAGTAGTGCAGCGTCACGATGAACGGGTGCTTCGCCACAGACAGGATCTGCTGCTCTGTCAAGATGCGTTGGACCTGCACGACGAGAATCAATGCAAGAGTGAGCGATACGCTGTTAGAAGTGTTTCGCACAGGCATGAAAACACTGGCGGCCAAAGTACCCGGTTCCGCTTGACGAGCTCGCTCTTCTTGACGACCTTCATTGCATAGAATCCCTCGGTGGGCAGTCCCTAGTGACGCGACGGCATCAAGCGTGATGTGAGCTCGCATGAGTTCGAGCACAGTGTTTTGTCAAGCACACACGACAGGATGCTAGGACGCACGATGCTCTTGACCAAGTACACTTTCCCCGTCGCGCCAGCGCCGAGAAGACGGATCTTCTCGAAGTTCTGTGGCCCGACCTTGGCGTCCTCCAGCATCGGGATCGACATCGGGATGTCATCGGTCACGTTTAACGCTGGCAGCGCTGTTCTTCTCGGCTTGGGCACGACCTCGTGGGGATTTATCGGCGCCGAACCAGCTGTAGTGACTTCGTCGTTCCTGTCACTGCAACTCTCGTCGAGATTGTCGTCTCGAGCGCGAGCGTCGACCCGTTCTGCGCAGAACTCGCGCTCGCCCACCAGTGCGCTCTCCATTTCCGCTGCGTAGACCGGCATGCCAGCTCCAGCGAAGACGGACGGCGCAGTTTACGCGAGTGCGTGCGGTGCTTCGTCGGTCGGTCGGCTCCACCGCTCGTCACGACGAGCAACACAGCTATCAATAGCGTGTGTTCGCTATCAATAGTCGATGCCTGGTCAGTGTCTGATCTCATTCTCGATCTTAGCGAGTGTTGTTAAAGAGGAAACGTAGCTGTCATCTCCTAGCTGCTGCTGCTGGTGGTGGTGATATTCTCTTGTTGCTGTTGCTGTTCCTGCTGCTCTTGGCGCTGGCGCTCGAACTCGCGCCGCTTGGCGCGGTCGCGCTTGATGTCGCGGATCACGCCGTCCCGCATTTGCTGCAGGCATTTTCGCACACATAGCATCAGCATCCGCCGACGCTCGCTCTGTCCGCATGGGAGCGTTGCCACGCACCTGTTTCTGGGTCGTCTGCTGGTCGTGCGCGAAGTAAACTGCATAGCCTGTGAACGCGAGCAGCCCCGTGAACACGAGCGCGGGCGCCTTGGCCACCAGTCCGCTGCGCATCGTCGTCGTCGTCGTCGTCGTCGTCGTCGTTGGCAAGCGAAAATAGTGCTGTGCTCCATGCGTGTCAAATTGCTATTCAAATAAGTACGAATACAAATTCACTTCACTATGCACAGCAGTGTACTTGGCATTCGAAACGACGCGATAGCCGAGAGAGCATTTTGAGCATGTACATCGGGCCGTGGCAGGAGTATCGGCTTGCCAAGCTCCAGGACGACGCGCTTCAGCGCCTGCGGTCGGAGTTTGAGCAGCAACTGCGCGCGCAGATCCCCGAGCGCGACGATGAGAGGTGCGGGGGCGGAGGTCTCTTGTTCGATACTCTACTGCCACGCAATTGTTCATATCGGTACCTGCAGGATACGAGAGCTCATGCAACCCATGATGGCCAAGCTGCCGGCTCTGCTGCTGGCATCTAAGGCGAAGCGGGCGACAACCACCGCCGGTAGCAGCAGGAAAGGGAAGGACACCGATGAAACAAAGGGATTCGAGAATCCCGAGACAACCGCGTCCAGTCGAGCGGCATCTGCCCCAAATCTGGCGCGGCCCCAGTCTCCACGCTCGGCTGCTACCACCGCGACAAGCTCAGGCGCTTTGAGCCGGCGAAGCCGCGGTGCTGAATCAGTGAAGCACCCCAATAATCAGGAAACCCATGAAGAGGGCGATGACAAGCCGCACCGACCGCAAGCCTCGTCGTTGCTAGCGAAGAACAAGCCGAGGTTGAAGGCAAAGAAGAAAGTGGCACAGTCCCTCACAGCACTGGAGGAAGTGCAGCGGCGAAAGAAGATGTTCGCCAAGTGGATCAAGACCACAAAAACGGAGGAGGCGCCAGTAGTAGCTTCTGACGCGACGTCCGAGTCGTCGAGAGATGAGGACACTGGAAGTAGCAACACCAACGTGGCTCTGCCTTTCATTCAGCGACGCGTGACCACCGTCACCAAGAGCAGACGTGATACAGGACACTTTGCTCAGCAAAGGACGGTGGACGAAGACGATGAAGACAACATCGTTCGTCTTCCACCACTTCGGCAGTTACTACCAGGTGCAGAAGTAGCTGCAGAAGCAGCAGTAGAAGAAGCAGCACAAGCAGAAGCAGAGAGCGAGTGGGACTTTCTCCAGCCGTACGAGCCGTCCCGGGATCCGGTCGACGTGCCATCCCAGCCTGATCTCGAAGACTCACTGGATGAGGACGAGGTGAATAACCTGCTCGACTGGACGGACACACTGCTGTCACCCGGGGCGATGGACGAGTTCCCGCTGCTGGGCGAAGACGCCGACGCGCTCGCAGTGAGGTGAGGGTGCCGTGGCCGTGTGCGAGCGTGTGTGCATGTGAAGTCGTGTGGACAAAGACACCTTCGGACATTTGCGAGCTCATTCGCCCTCCACTCATAAGTTACTCGTCATTGGTGGCGCGTGCTAAAGACACCGTTGGGTCTTCTGCGGACGCGGACTCCCGTCGGCGCCGTCGCGCTTGCCTGCCATCTACTCTCCACCCACATAGAGAAAGAGAGAGCGAACGCGTCAGTCCCTTCACAGCGCACAGAGAGCAGAGCAGTTCAGCGCTTCGGCCTCCGACCTTCCTATCCGCCTGCTGGTACACGCTCCTGAGCACATTTGCCGTCGGCTCCATCTTGATCACTGCCGGCAAGCACATTGGCGAGTTAGGGCGTTAGTGCGCGCATCCCGTCCAACCCCCTCCCCCCCTTCTCAATACAGCAGAGCACACCTTGCGCTGGCGGCGGCAGCGTGTCGTACGTCGCGTGATACACTGCAGGCGCGCGGATCTGCGCATCCATCCATCGATCCATCGATCCAGCCAGCCGTTCCGTTAGCGTCGCACATCGCACGCTTCCGAGCGGCAGAGTGTCACTCTCGCACCAGCTTGTGTGTCGGTGCGCGCGAGAAAGCGGCGGCGTCGCGCGAGGGCCACACGTGCAGCTGCTGGTGCGGCCATGCGTCTGCCATCGCTGGATGTGTCACTCTTTTTCTGGCCAGTGTCACAGATCTGAGAGATGCTGCCAGTGCTGCCTGCAGCGGTGCAGCTGCTAGCGCCGACGGCCGCCGCGCTTGTGCTGCCACGCTGGCTGTGCGTCGGCTCCTCGCACGACTTGGTAGTCAGCTCGGTGTCTCACTCACTGACGTGCTCACCGGGTAACTTGGCTTCAGGCTCGGGGCGCCGCTCGAGGCGCACGTCGTTGCGGGGCTCGCGCCAGTCGCAGCGGTCACTGCGGTGCTACAGCTCCTCTCGAGCGCGCTGCTCCTCCGCGACAATGCGGCCACCACCCCCACTAGCTGCACCAGCAGTCGTGCGGTGCGTCGCATGCACATCCTTGCTTGCCACATGCGTGAGCAGCGCGCGCTCATTGGACGCTGATGTGCTAGCAGGCGCACGCACTTGCAGGGCTCGCTGGCGGCGCCGCGTTCTGGCACGCAGTGCTCTGTCTCTTCGGCGCGCCGCTGGACGCGTGCGTATCGTCTAATGCTTGTGTGTCGAGCACGCAAGCGTGTAGGCAACAACTTAAAAGAGCACTGCACTCTCCTTGCAGACTCGTAGCGCAGACGTTTCTGCTCGCGTTGCTGCTCGCAAGCCTCACGACGGCGCCAGCGGCGCTCTGCCTCAGACTGCACGGCTGGGTCGAAGTGTTCGTGAACCTTCGGTACGTTAGGATAGTCGAAAGCGGAAGAGATAGTGCGGATCAGAGGAAGAGGGATCGGCGCTCGTAGACTGACGGACCCCAATGAGCAGTGTGCGCAGCGCGGAAGAGGTGTACGTCGCGAGCTCGGCGATCGGCGCGGCGCTCGGCGCGTACGTCGGCGCGCTGCCGATCCCGCTGGACTGGGACCGACCATGGCAGGTGCGCTGCTTTTGCCGATACATCCCTGTTGCCTGGGATCTGAAGCCTGCCTGACTGCTTGCGGCGTGCTTGCTACGTGCAGCAATGGCCACTCACGTGCGTGTATGGAGCGCTCGGGGGCCACGCGCTCGGCGTCATCGTCGGATTCGCTGCGGCGGCGCGATGGGAGAAGCAGCACGCGGCGGCGCACCGTGCTAAGGCGGAGTAGAGGCAATCGACGTACACGAAGGGGGGGGGGTGCATTCGCTCACCCCCATCGCAACTCTATCTATGAATCCGTTTGAGCACTGTACTCACACACACACACGTTAGAGCTACTTGTTCGGTCACTGCAATGTTGTGCTCGTGCTACTCTGCTCGACCGCCGCGCGCGCGAACGGGAGCAAGCTACTCTTGAACGCGCTGCTCTTGAGGTACGCGACGAGCTTGGATTTGGCGATGTCGCTTGGGTCGTCGAAGAGCTGCTGCAAGATGTGGCGCCGCTGTTGGTTGTCAGCGAACGCGAGGTACTCGAGCACGTACGCGACCGCCGTTTCCTTCAGCCCGGGCCGGAGCGTGCGCAAGCACTGAACGTACTGGTCAACTGTGCGTGGGATGCTCGCCGGGTCGACCTTCATGAGGTGGAGCAGTGTCTGGCAGAGCTTGCTCATCGTCGCCTTGGTGACGTTGCTGCCGAAGAGCAGCTGCGACAGTGGAACAGCACAGTGACGCAGCAGCGGCGGCGCCGTCATCTGCTGCTGCTGCACGCTCGCGCACAGCTGGTCGATCACCTGGCAGAGCTGGTCGCTGGCGTTGCCGCTGAGCTCTTCGGCGATCGACTCGGACGCGCTCCCTCTCACTACGAACTGCTCCAGCTCGCGATACTGGTCCGCAGAAGTCAAACCGGCACTTGTCGACGAGTGCTTGTTGCGCGCCGCGTCGAGCGCAGCCATCGCAGCTCTCACCTTCCTCTCGCTCTGGCGTTTCTCGAAGAGCTCGCCGAACGCTCGGATCTCGGGGCGAGATGCGAACAGGCTGATCACACTTTCGAGCACGACCACGCGCTCGGGCTGGAAGAGCTGCTCGCTCGCGACATCAAAGTCGGCGAAGAGCGCGTCGAGGAACAGATCGAGCGCGCGCACGACGAGCTGGTGGAACTCGCTCGCCTGGTGGGTCGCGATCACCTCGAGCGTCTCGATCAGGAACTTGCACAGCGTCCCAAACAAGCTTGGCCTGGCACGCAAGTGCGGGCGGACAATGTCCATTGCGTGCAGAAGCTGCGTGAAACATAAGAGTCACACCGCATTAGTGCTCAGTTTGCATTCTGCTGCAGCGTCCTGTTGGAACGATAGAGAACTCCTAGGATTCGTGATGCAGCGAATAGTACGTATGCACCTGATGCACCTATACTTACATTCCGAAAGAGCGTCGTGTTATGGTAGATCTGCGTCAGCGACAGCGCCCCGAGCATCTGCAGCAACAGCTGCGGGAATCGCGAGAGTACCAGGAGCGGGTAGCGCGTCGCTACTTCACGGAAGCGGTCGGTCGCGTCGGTGCTCTCTTGTCCGAGATCGCGCAAAATGTCGTCGACGAACGCGACAAGCTTGCGATCAGCGAGATGCGGGAAGCTCTCGGTACTGATCGTTGTCCCAAAGCTCACCAGCGACTCCCACCCTGGGAGCAGCGTGTCGAGGTGCGGCGCGACCGCCAGCGGGTTCTGAAGGTACAGGATCTGCGATCATCAACCCCACATATCCATCCACACACACAATTTAGTCTGAGGAACTCGAACGACTTGGCTAACCAACTGACGACGCACCCCTATCATCTCTCGTCGCACGCTCGAGTGGAATGCCACAGCACCGCTTAGCTGCATGAAGTGAGGGTCGGAAGTCACTACCGCATCGAGGACGCTCACGAGAGTGCTCTCGTCGGGCTGGTCTTTCACGATACTGCAGAGTAGATTCATTGCGGTATCGTCAGTGTTGGCAGCAGTCATGTGGAGCGTCTGGCTGTTTCCGCTCTTCCCGGCGCTCGCAAGGTCGAGGATCCGAATATCTTTTGCCAAGGTAACCACGCTCCATACTGTCAGTGCGTCGAGACGAAGCTCGAAAGCTTTTGTCTTCAACCGTGCAAACACCTTGGACAGAAACTGCGCGATTAGCTGCAGCGCGTGCTGCACGTCGACGCTCATCGCTGGATCTGCGAGATCGTGAAAGCTCCCGCTTGCTTCGACTTGCACAATGCCGCGGACAAACGCCATCGATGCAGAATAGGACAACGAGCTGCTGATGTTGCTCAGTGCCTGATGAAGGAACTCGCAGCAGTCTCGTCGGTGTTCGGAACTCGAGCATCGACTGATGTGGCCAACCACTCCGAGAAGCGCACTCGCGAGTTTCGCGGCGTGCTCGCTAGACATGCACGAGAAGCCCAGAGTGTGCAGAAGCGAGATGCGGACTCCCCATGTGTTCGTTGCGTGTGGAGTCAGATGAGAACATTCGCAGTTGGACTCAATCGCGCCCACTAGAGCCGATGCGACGTCATCTTCGCGTAGTTCCCCGCTCGTCTGGTCAAGAAATACGCCCGTGGTGTCTCTTTCGTCGAGCATATAGTGCCTTGTGAATATCTGGCGCACTCCGTCGGTATCGCTTTTCATGTCGACGACTTCATTGAGCTTCGAACTTGTCAGCGCATCATCAAGTGACGCCACGGCAACGCTTGCATAGAACGACTTGACTGGAGCGATGGGCTCACGAGAGATGCAACTGACTCGCGTGGTCGTAAACGCTTTACACAGCAGCGTCTCGTCGTTGCTCTCATCGATGTCCATTGTCCCGTCGCGTTTAGAGGATGTCTTCGATGCCAACCAGGCGCACACATGGCGCAAGCACTCTGCAGTAGGTGGTGATAACGGGAGATAGCTGTCCGCACCGGCATACGCGTTCAGTTGACGAAGCAGAAGTTTGGATGCCTCAGAGGGGTCCTGGATATCCGTCGCAGCTGTCAGCCCCGAGATGGTTCGGCCCTCATGCGCTCGCGTGAGTTCGCTCAGCGCGTGCAAGGCTTGATCGAGGCATTGCTTTCGTAAGCCCGTGCAAAGCATCAACTTCCACAGCGTCTCGCTCTTCATGGCTCTCACAGCTGAAGCGCACATGTGTGCATTCGGAGAGCAGATTGCGAGCTTCAGCAGCAACCGATCCGGATACAAACGCGAGTCTTTTGTTGCGATCAAGCCCGTGCTCGATATGATCGCCGCGCTCGCCGTCGGCTTCGGGAACAGACTCTGTTTGAGCTTAGAAAATACGGAGACTCCCGAGACAGCACCCTCATCATCTTTCGCGTGCGGAGAGCAGAGTACATGGATCGCGCCGTGGATCACATGCAGCGGAAGCCTAACCTCGCGCACTCCGCTCGATCCGTCAGCGACGTAAAACACCTTGCAGTCCGAGAAGCTCACCCCCATCTTGGACTTGAGCGATGGCGGAACTGACAGCTGCTGCTTGATCGCCGCCCAGATCACTTCCAGCATAATCGTGTAAACTTCCTGCTGCTCGAGCAGGAACTTTGCAACGAACTCGCGCCCGGAAAGCAACTTCCCGTAAACTCCCGCAAGCGCCAGCGTCTGTTCCAGCGCCGCGCCACACAGCTTCGAAGCTCCATCATCTGCGGCGTCTGTCTTCATATCGATGTCTGCGCTGTCCTTCCAGAACTCGTGCAATGCCTTGATGCAGAGAGTGAGCGATTGCACCGAGGACTCTCGCTCAAGGACACTCTCAAGCGACCAAAAGACGCGCTCGCGGATGCTGTTGTAGCAAGGCAGCTTTGCAAGCGCTGGCAGCCACACGAAGCTCATCGCGTCAGACTCTTTGATCCTCTTGATGTCCACTTCTGACGAATCTTCGTCGACGGATTCAATGTCGCTGGCGGCTGGAGTCGACAGCGGCGTCTCATCATCACTCGGGGTACGGGTCAGCAAGTGCAGAATGTGCGATGCCACTCGCCGGGTGTGGACATCGGGCGAGGTCAAGCAGCCCAGGTAATACAGCACCACGTTCGAAGAGGTTCCCCGAGTGTAGTCGTTCACGGACAGAAATTCGCGCAGTTTCGACAGCAGGCGAGGAATGATCTGACTCAACGTCGGATGCGCTGCAGCTCTGCTTTTCGTCGCATCCAGGTTCGGGATTCCCCTCGAATCGTCACTTCGGTAAGCGAGTAGCAGCAGCTTGCACAAACAACCGTGCGGAAGATACTGCACGGTGTCGAAGTCTTCACACACGATGTCGGCAATCCACCACACACTCTCGGGCGAACCACTCTCGCCGCTCCACGCGTCATTTCCCGTCACCATCTCCATCAAAAAGTCCGACGCGCGGCTTTGGCGCAGCCGCGTCCCAAGCTTGAACTTGTGATCCAGACTACGCAAGTGGTCCAGGATCGCGGGCGGTGGCTGACGAGCAATTCCATCAAACTCCAGCACCATCGGCGGGTCCTCGAACAGCGCCGGGCTTTGGACATGCTGTAGTACCTGCTGCTCGTAATCTTGGAGCTGACGGTTCCCTGATATCAAGTCAGGAAAGGTTCCCTTGTGTCGTCCAAACAGCAGCGGATCCTGTGCATCCACTGGCGGAAACGTGTATCGTCCAGTGATCGTCATCTGCATGAGGCAGCGCAGCGTCGGGAACTCGCGCCACAAGTACTCGCCAACAGTGTTTGGGTTGAAGCACCCGATGATCTGCAGCACAAGCACGCGCAAGAAGTTCAATTAGCCTTGACTTTCTTTCGTCAATCATTAAACAACTGCGTATCGTACCAGCAAAATGGAGCAAGTGATCCAGTATCGGCTCGAATGGCAGAACTCCTGCTCCAACTTCATATCACCGTCGACCTAGAAACACAGCACAAACGTCAGCACCTCTTCTCCCAAACAAACAGAGCGTCTCCCCCACCAAACCATCATGGAATCGCAAACCTTTGTCAGTAAGAGCAGCTCCCAAATGAAATCGGTGCTCTTCACCTCAATGCCGACGACCCCGCCATTCGAAGCATAGCTCGACAGATTCTCTTCGTGATTGCGCCATAGAGCCTCGCGACTCAGCTGTCCTTCAGCTGCGCGAAACACCATCGTCTCGATCGTTCGAAGCGCTTCCAGACGATTGATCGACGAGCAGGAGGCGTACAGGGCTGTAAGAATCCCGAGCATGTCTTCGTGAATCGGGATCTCCTCTTTTGTGAACTGAAAGCACACGCGATCGTGGTCTGTCGGCTGCACGTCCGACGGGATCTCCAAGAACAGCAGCTTCTTCACAATGTTCTCGTAGAGCAGCTTCTCAACTGACGAAACGCCGGTCGGTGAAGAATTCTTCAGAATGTCGCGACAGCAAATTACAGCCTTCAGCTGGACGCAAGCCATGGTCTGCAGCAGCTCCTCCTTGGCTTTTACGGCAATCTTGACGGTCTTTGTCGTATCAAGCTGTGTTGGAACCTGGGCGCCACCAACAGCACCAGCAGCAGCTGATGTACCCGCCGACCCAGCAACAGCAGAGTTGCCTCCTGAAGGCGCTTGCAGCTTCGCTTTGTTACCGCTCGCTGGAGTAGCCTTTCCATCGCGTGGTCCGATCTTCGGCGCTCTCTGTGCCCCAACCGAAAGAATCCCGCGGCGCGGGATCGGCTGCGATCCACCGAGCTTCATCGCAGTGCCCAAGGCACTCGGACCAGCTCCATGCCGTCCAGCAGTGTTCGATTGCTGGATCTGCATGCTCTTCACGGCTGCACCACGCATCAGCAGCGCTAACCAAATGACTCCAGTTACCAGCGACATGTAGTCCAGCAGTCGAGTATCGCCGAACTTGGTGATCACTTCCCAGTGTCCCTCGTTCTCGAGAATACCGACGCATAGCGCCATCGCGTCCACTTGTTCGAACGTGAGCTGCTTGAGGATCTTGCGCACGACGGTTTTCAGCACTGGAGCCATGTCAGAAGCACTCGAGAGTTCGCGGAGCACGAGTCCCAGCTGTCGACTCGCCGCCATGCCTTGGTGCACAGCTGGCGTCTTGTAAAACAGTTCGTCGGTGCCGCCGACTGCCGCCGATCTGGCAGCGCGGAATATCTGCTGGATGATCTTCATGTTGTCGATGTCTTTGCTCATGTTGTTTGGTCGTTCTCGGGCGACGTACACCGTCAGCGCGAGCTTCAAGTACGCTGGATTCTGACGCACGAGCTGGCTGATGGTCTCCACCTTGACCTGGAACATCGTCGACTTAAGTCTCATCTTCAAGAGCACGTCCACGGTGTGCATATCCATCGGATCTGTCGATTTGCAGAGCTGTCGATCGGTCGATTTGCCATCAGACATAGTTAAACGCACACAGGAAGGTTGTTAGGACCTATCCGCAAGTATACCCGTACGAAGTTAATCTACAACGACACTTACCGACACGATCTTGTTGAGCAGTTCTTTCGTTGGCGCTTTCACCGACGGGTTCTGGAGCCATGTCTCCATATTCTCGGCAGCGAGTGTTCGCGCCTGCGGGATGCTTGCAAAATCAATCAGTGTCAGGATCATGTTTCGAATCGCGACGCTGCCCCCGCCTGCACCGCCTGGTTTCTCTTTCTCCATCTCTCCAAGCCGCGAACGGATGTGATTGATGCTCAGATCCCGCATCTCCTGGAACACCTGCGCGCCATGAAATCGTCTGCGAACGAGGTTGTCGCGATTTAACGACATATCTTCGTCGTCATCTGCTTCCAGAATGGACTTGACGTTGTTCACGAAGACCTGGCTGAGCTCGTGGTCCACCCACATGCGAGAGTACAGCGAGTCATCCAAAAACACCTTCACACTGTCCACTGGCCAGTCGTTCATGTCCTTCCGCAACAGCGAGTGCCACATTCGCATCGTCAGTCGAGCGAGCCGAACAGCAGACAAACACCTGTGGCGTAGGCAGGGCATGCACCAGTGGTCATCCTACCTTCATCACTTGAACGAGCACGTTCGAGATGAGCACTGGTAGCGGGATCTCTAGCATCTCGGCCGTGCCAGCTGCGGCACTACCTGCAGACACCTTCTTTGAAACAGCGTCCGCCGCTCCAGCGAGGTCTTTGGCTCCGATGTAGTGCTTGGACCGCAGCATCCGCAAGAGATACTTGAGCACACTTGGACTACCAAATCGCTGTAGTCACGAGAATAGCAGCAGTTTTAAGTCGTTAAGCGCGAAATTGTCTCTCAGATGTCTTCGCACACATCACTGTACAGCAGCATCTTCCAGCGTATCAACTTACCTCTGGGTCATCTCTGACAGCACTGAGGATCCCTACAGACACGACTCGGCTCGGGCTCTTGCCTTCTTTCAGCACTTGGTTGCAGGCGGTGGTCAAGATCTGACACCACACACCCGCACACATTGTCAATGATCCTTCCGGATGTCGATTCCTACGCGCAACACGCACACATACCTCAACCAGCTCGTGATCGGAACGCGTGTTCTGCAGCTCTTCCCGAATGTTCTGCACAGGGATGTCCGGCGTCGCATTCTTTGCAGGAGGCTCCGGTGAATTGCTCTGCGACGCGCCATCCGCCACCGGTACCTTCTTCTCGCTCTCGAGCGGCTGCTCAGGCGTCGATGGTGCCTCCTCGCCCACGTCCAAGTCTGCTGGCGCGTCGCTGTCGTCGTCCGCGTCGCTCGCAATGACTTTCACTGTTCTTCGCGCCTTTTTCGGTCTGCTGGCGCTGTCGTCTTCGTCTTCTTCTTCTTCGCCGCCGTTTCCCGCGCTCTTCTCGTCCGCGGAGCCACCCGGCAGCGCGTCTGCCGCCGCAGCCGCCTCCTCTTCCTCTTCCTCCTCCTCTTCCTCTTCCTCGTCTTCGTCATCTTCATCTTCAGCTGCTTCTTCCTCTTCTTCTTCTTCTTCTTCATCGTCGTCATCGTCATCATCATCGTCATCGTCATCGTCGTCGTTCGCCTCCTGTCGCTGCTGCTGCTTCACCTTGCGCCGCGCGCTCGTCTTTGCGGCGCGTGCCCGCTTCTTGCGCGGCGGCGCCGCCTTCACCGGACGCGTCTCCTGCTCTTCGTCGTCCTCTTCCTCGTCATCGTCATCGGAAGCGCCGGACGCGTCCCCGTCCACCACGTCTTCCTCGTCCTCCTCGTCAACCACGACGTTCTTGCGCCGCAGTCCGCGTCGCCCGACCGCAGCAGCAGGCGCAACGGCACCACCGCCTCGCGTCGTCGGCGCTGATGTCCTTCCACGCTTCATTATCCCTGCACCTGGAAGCTAGCATCAAATATCGACATACAACTCGCGTTGTGAGCAGAGGTTCATTAGGGTCTTTCTCCTAGAGTTTACAGAAGGGCCTCGTGAGGATCTCTCCTAAAACTTGGATGCTCTTTTTTTGCTGCCGTTATGGCTGAAATATGCTAAAACTGCTTTTGGCACAGCTGGGTCACTGTGTCTGGGCCACCCTTGTGCCGCTTCACGCGGTACCTGATAACGTGACTCCGCTAACGCATTGCGGACAATGAGCGCCTCTGCGCCGCCCCCGTGCGTGCCCTATGCTGCTGCTTCGTAGACTCTTCTTGCTCTCTCTTGCTTCAGTACCGCTAACTTCCGTCCTTTTATATGTTGCTGCCAACGCAATGTTCTTGTCCCACGGAAGACGAGGGCCGCCACCTGCTGGCGACGGGTATCCGCAAGCGCGTGGGCCGCCGCCAGGACGCGGACCACCTCGTGGACCAGCGCCGGGAGGTCCTCCGCCAGGTGTGCGTTCGAGTGGGTGGACTTTGCGAGTGTCGTTGGGCGCGGTGCTGACAGTGTTGCGATGTTGTGTGGCGCGCAGGTGTACCGCCCGTAGCTCCGCCTGGACGAGGACCACCACCCGGAGCGCCTCCAGGACGAGGACCACCACCCGGAGCGCCTTCAGGCCGAGGGCCGCCGTCTGGTGCGCCGCCTGGTGCGCCGCCTGCGCGAGGACCTCCACCAGGAGCTCCGCCCGGGTCTTCGATGGCTAGAGGACCTCCGCCTGGCGGACCACCGGCAGGAGCTCCTCCAGGATCTGTGCCAGACAGAGGACCGCCACTGGGTGGGCCGCCGCCTGGGATGCCGCCGCGCGGTCCTCCTGGAGCTCCACCAGGAATGGCACCACGAGGACCACTACCAACGGGATCACCTGGAGCTTCAGCCGGGGTGCCGCCGAGGGGACCTCCCCCAGGAGCTCCCCCAGGAGCTCCCCCAGGGATGCCGCCAAGGGGACCTCCTGGGGCTCCACCAGGGATGCCACCGAGAGGACTACCTCCTGGTGCTCCGCCAGGGATGCCGCCTAGAGGACCACCGTCTGGAGCACTACCGGGGAGCGCAGCTCCGAGTATGGTGCCTCCGGGTGTACCACCGAGAGGTCCTCCAGGTGCTCCACCCGGGGTGCCTCCACGCGGTCCACCAGGAGCTCCGCCCGGGATGCCACCGAGAGGACCACCAGGAGCTCCTCCAGGAGCGCCGCCAGGAGTACCTCCAGGAGCACCACCAGGAATGCCACCAGGAATGCCACCGAGAGGACCGCCAA
>JAASFW010000690.1:0-13100 GCA_023334005.1 Globisporangium orthogonon
CCCCCCCCCCCCAATATAACACATGTACCAGGTCCTGGCCCCTGGGCCCGATTGTGCGGGACAGGAGTGATCACGCAGTGAGCGCGTCGAGCGGAGCGAATCCCTTGGGCACTCACTTGAAAGATACTTTTGAAGGATTTGATTTATTCAGTCGAGGCAATGGTTTTCGAGTGTTGGTGCGTTGCGGGACGAGATTTTATTGAATCTTCGACTCAAGCAACATTTAGCTTCGGAGAAGTGTGGTAATTGACATCAGAAGTAACAGAGCAACATTTTTAGCTTGTCTATGGTTCGCAGAAGCCAAGTCTAGTCAGAAGTCTCTTTTGAGATTGAAACTCCGTTCCAGTCTTGGACAGAAGTGCTAAAGATGAGTCAGGGTAGCTTTTGTGCACTGAGTCCAAAACCATGACCTTCTTGTGGGAACAACTCGACGCCAACGGCGTCTTCAAGCATAATTCACAGCAGACCTAGGACCACAGTGACTTGTCACATCACAGCTTTCACTCGCCCATGTACTGCGTAACTCGATTTTTCGTACCTGCATATTGTTCTATTGTGACCATCACGGAAGCCACAATGCTTAAAGTGACACAACGCGCACGATCCCTGTTCGTCTCTCAATCGAATCCTTCGCTTTCGCAATCTTCCTGCTTGCTCGTAGTGCGGTGCTGGCTGAATCTTTGCATCGTGCTGCATTCAGTCGTTGAATGGGAGTCGAATTGGACACAGATACTTGCTGTATGCTGTAGTCGTGTTGCAAGGAGCGAGCTGCGATAGAACAGCGCTTATCTTGTCCGCCTTCAGCAGGTAATGAGGATGTGCACACATGAAATACCGTGCTGCTCCCACTACTCGCATGCGGGATAAGGCTTGCCAATATAAACCTCCATATTTGTCTCGAACGGCGACGAACGGTGTCTCACGTAGCTTATGTCGACTGGCAAAAATGCGACTGGGTACCTGGTAATCTTGGCTCGATCAAGGTTTTGTTTGGACTCTATCCCTGATGTCAGGTTTTGAGTTGAAGCGCTCCACTCGACTGTGAGGTACACTCGCTTACAGATCTCCCCACCAGGAAATTGGTGTATGTGTGGAAGCACTCAGATGGCAGAAACTTCCGCAGCTTGAGCCATAGTAATCAAGTTTGTTCACTATCCACGAGATTTGTTATTCAGCATCTGTAGAGAGGGGTAGACATGAGGTGAGGAAAGAGTGCCCAGGGCTCGGGTTACAGAGCTCCTAGGTAGTTGGCAGCTGACCTGTTGTATTCCGCAAGTGTGGTAAGCGCGACTTCGAATACTGCTTCTGTCGTTGCTGCTTGCGCTCGCCACTCAGCTAACACTTAAGCAGTAAGCCTAACTATTCTGTCCCCTCATGTTCGCTGTACACATATTAGATCAGTCAGTAGTACTCAAGCAGCTCATATATTCACGCCTGCGGGCACACGACTCATGTTGTACGGATGATGTGACTCGCGCAGAATTGGATGCGCACACCGAGAGCCTCCACTGCAGCAACGAGTCTGACGCGGCAGTCAAAAATGACTAGAGAGGCATGTAGCGAGTGGCCGACGTCGAGAAGAGCGCCAAAGAACCAGGAGTAAACTCCGCGCACTCTTTGGAGCAAGGGCGACAGCAGCGATTCTGTTCTCCAAGTTGCTGTCTCGCGCGACGTGAACGATCTGCCTGCCATTGTAGTACCGATGCTTCATGTGCGCAGCATCGGCTCTGAACACTTGGTCGCCGTTGTCAAAAGTTGTCGGTCTTGTACACGGCTGGCAGCTCGCGGAGGAACCTCGGTAGAAGCTCAGTGGTCTCGTGTCGTTGGGGTACTCCTTTTGTAGCACCACCTTCTTTGCTCGACGAACGAGAGACTTGTCCCACACAACCCCAGCCCACAGACAAAGTTGCACTATGAGTGTCAAGGCTGCTGCTGCATTGTCAGCAGCAACAGAGGTGCAGAGTACCGTGCTATTCATGGTCTGCCTTTGCATTGGCCATGCCATCTCGGTGGAGTGCTTGTGATTGAGGATAGACGCAGTCACATTTCACAGCAGCCCCTTTTGTTTTTGGCGAGTGCGAGACACACTTACAAATCACGTGCACCTGCAGAACGAGCACACGTAGTTTGCGAACGCCCCTTCCCTTGTCTACACCAACACACGCCCTCCTTGCGCAAGCGCAACGTCCTGAACAGCTGCAGTCATTGACTTGATTGTCGTCCATGTCTTGCACGTGATGCTCGATGACTCGATCGCTATGAGTGACAGGATATGGCGGAATGGGAGCTCGCAGAGCAGACGAGGTGTAATTAGTGCGCACATTCCGAGCGAAGTAATACCGTGTCCTTAGCGTGGCAGAGAAGGGTAAAACTCGTTACAGTAGGCTAACCCATTGTTGTTGCAAACGGCAAATTGAGTCTCATATTGGAACTTTCCTTGAGTCTTTTAGTGCACGCGTGTGCTCCTGTGTTAGTGCTATGGAAGTGGTCGTGAAATGTACAAGGTGGATATTAAACTAGATTACACACTTTGAAATTGAACGCCTGCAAAGCCAGATACATTGGCTGTTTGCATCGCCACAACGACGATCAGAGGTAAAGATCTCTCTGTGCCTGCTCACACACGTACAAATATAGATGGGATGGAGTCAAATTGGGGATCTGTCCGTGGCAAAGGAGCCCCTCGCAAAAGTTAGCTCGTAGATCATAATCTGTTCTGGCGTGGTGTCCGTCGGGCTTGAAGCGGTGTAAGTCTACGCAGGCGAGTTGTGTTCTTCACTAGTAAGGAGAAAGTCTGAGTCGTTCGCGTCGACTTCATTGCGCATTCTGCTGGGAGGGGATCGGAAGTTTGTGTCGTTCGTGTCGTCTTCGTCGCGCATGCTACAGCTGAGCTGATCCTTCAGCTCATCGATATTGTCGCACAGCGTCTGCAGGGTTTATCGAGCATCGCTTGTTCCGCTTGCAAACGGTCGTCAACGGCCTGGACATGATTGAAGACCTCATCGATCTTGGCTTTAAGTCTGGGAATAGCGTGCTAGTGTTACGCACTGACACCTGCCTCCGAGTTTAGAGTTGTCGTGTCCAGGACGTTCTTCTTCTATTGCCCCATTCCGGCAACCATGTTACTCGTCGCTGCATTCAATGTGTCCTGCGATGAAGTGGCCACATCAGCGCTGGGTTGTCATAAAGCGGCCACCGCCCATGAAATCGTAGGTTATGCCTGCTTTCTTCTTCGATGTGCGCGTGTCCGCGTCGGCATATTCTTGCTTGCTTGATTTATATAGATGTAATGGACTTTAATGGGCCTGCCCATCACACGGGGTCCATACGTGCGACCGTGAGGAGGCGCGTGACGGTTAAGTCCTAAGACTTGACTGAATGATTTTACTGCGGGACGGAAACGTACTGCCCAGAAGCCGAATTCCCGGAAAAAGTGTTTTTAGGGTACCATGTGAGAGTGAGATTGATTGGTTCGAACTCTTATGGGTTTGCAGTGAAGAGGGTGACCCTTAACCTACTGAAGCTGTATTGACTAGATAGATTCTATTTGGCTGGAGTCCGAGCGCCTTACAACCAGTGGGCGATCGATGCAAAGGTAGTGCCACAAAGTCAGTCATTTGATACAGTGACGTCGTCGATTGTCAATGAAACCGGTGCGGTCGGTTGGTATATCGACCGTACAGCGGTACTCCATGCAATGGACACCCCTTCCGTAGTCTCTGTTGGACAGCATCATACAGTTTCCCAGATCGCCGACATGCAAGTGACAAGCGGCAAATTTGATATTGTGAAGGCAATAGGGAGCGAGAAAGTACGAGGTCCAGGAAGCCGAACTTAGCGCTAGCTGCGTACTTTGCAAAATACTCCTGCGGATGAGTTATTTTTGTTCTGATTGTCGTTTTTGGGCCGCAAGAGCAACATAAGAGCTATGTTGAATTATCACAAATTCTGTTGATATAACAGGATCAAACCTTTTTGGGTGGACCTATGGTCTGATTACTAATGTTCAGGTTGCAAAATCTAAATACTTGACGTTTTTTACAAATAGCTTCTCTGCTCTTATACAGGAAGAGAATATATTCAGAGCTGGAATGTGCTGGTTTTCTTAGAAATCTGACTTCTTGGTGTTTACGTCGCTCCTGTGAAACCTTATAATCCATTACTACTAGCTCCTCGTTTTTTGCACTACTCGCAGCGCGTTCTGGGTGTCACTTTAGTAATAAGATGGAGCTGTGTGGCGACTGGCGCTTTTAGAAAGTGTAAAAATCCGCTCGTCGTTCGTGAGTGGCGCATTTTTCGAGGGAACGAGGCAGGTGGGAGGGAGGCGATGCTCGCAGCGCTCGTGCGGCGCAAGGGCAGCGCCGACACTGTGAGCACGAGTCCTTCGTCCTCTACAGACGGGGGCGACGACCTGTTGAGCGCCCTACATGCGCCACCGCCCCCGAAAAAGAAGCGGCCGCTGGCGCTGGCGCTGCTGCAGCGCGGTGGCCGCGACTCAGCGACCAAAGACACTAGCGGCAGCAGCGGTGGCGGCAGCGCCAGCGGCAGCACCAACGGCGACCTCGTGATTCCTGGCGCTGCTGTCGAAAAGGACGCGGCGGCCGGCGCGAGCCTCGCGAGCCACGTGGTCTGGAAGCTCGCGATGCGCATGTCGCTGCACAACGAGAGCCGCCTTCTGCAGCACTTGTCGCGGTCCATGCTCAGCATGGGTTCGCCACACAAGGTAGGCTCCGAATCTGACTTTGTGCGACGGCGGATCGACTCATGTCTCCTGTTATGCGGCAGCACCACGAAGGCGGCGAGATGACGACCAGCATTCACAGCCACTCGCAGAAGCAGCTCGAGAGCCAGAAGTTGCTCACCTGCGCGCCCCCACACATCAAGGCGTCCGCTACCGACGCGAGCGCCGACAGCCACACGGAATCCTGCAAGGCCACGCCCATCGTCACGGGCAGGGCGGCGCCGTTCACGCCCGCCCTGCCGCCGCTGCCACCGCTTCTCTTCTCGCAGATGAAGGCAGGCGCTCCGCTCTCGCAGTCCCTCGGCATCTCACTCAAGAGCTACGCCGAGTGGGGGTTTCCGGGCCTCCGTCCGGGCTTCTCCGTCCGCGTGGTGCGCGCAGAGATGATCACGTCGATGCCGCCGGCGACCGAGTACGTCGTGCACGTGGAAGACCTGCACACGAAGGTCTTCTGGATCGCGAAGAAGCGCTTCCACGAGATTTACCAGCTGCGGAAGAAGGTGCGATGGTGATGGCAGGACTGATGCATCTGATGTGTCTGAATCCCCTGATTTTTCTTCCTTTATTTTGTGTAGGTTAAAACACTGGCGAAGAAAGCGACGGCGATAGAAGCCGAGCAGCTCAAGTTCATTCTGGAGCTCCCGTTCCCGCGCCGGCGCTTCCGGAGCCCGAGCGTCGAGACGATCTCGCGGCGCAAGGGCGAGATCGAGGTGTTCCTGCGGAACCTGGCAGCGCTGGAGCCGTCGTCTGAGCTCTTCTTCGCGGTACTGCGCGAGTTCCAGCTGGAGATGTGTTCGGGCGAGTTCATCGCGTCGCTCGAGAAGATCGACACGACGGGCGAGCCGCTCGCGCCCAAGTGGCTCGCGTACGACCTCTTCGTGAGCCTCAACAACGGTCGCACCGTCGAGGGCAGCACGTGCTACAAGTTCGTGCAGGCATTCGTGAATCGCTGCGCGGTGATCGAGGCGGCCGTGTGCCCCGAGTGCACAAACTTCGAGGGCAAGGCGCTCGCCGCGGAAGCGCTCCGCGACCTGCGGACCGTTGTCACAAACATTGAAAAGTACATTCTCGACCACCTCAACCCGCAGTACGCGGACGCGCTGGCGCTGCTGGATCAGAGCGCGAGCGCGCAGGCGGTGATCGAGGAGTGCGTGTACCACGCCGTGGAGGACACGCTGCTGGTGCCATTGGAGCCGCAGATCGCATTCCTCGTGAACGCCACTGTCGATCCGGAGATGGAGGCACGACTGGCGCGCAACATGGAGCGGATGCGCGGGCGCTCGCAGGCCGAGTTCGGCATCCCGGAGCACCTGCAGTCGGAGGATGACTGGGGCCGGTCGTGCCACTACCTAAGCATGATGGACGAGCGCGCGCTGCCGAGCGACAAGATCCAGGACCTGCTGCGCTCGGCGCTCGAGATCTTCCAGAGCTACGGCGAGAAGAAGCTCGAGTGGCGCGCCAACTCTGCGCTCACGGCCGACGACTACCTGCCGATCCACATTTATGTGGTCGTCAAGAGCGGCCTGAAGCGGCCGCTCGTAGCGAAGGAGGTCCTCGGCGCGATGATCCACCCGTCCAAGATGCTCGGCGAGGTCGGCTACTTCCTCACCATGTTCGAGGTCGCGCTCAAGTACATCGCCGACATGTAAGGCTTTCAGGCAAAGCGAACGATTTTGTACCAATAGACCTGTTTTTGAGTCCGCGTCACATTAATTAGCAGTCGAAGCTCAGTACATCCAGTAAATGCGCCTGCTGCTGGCTGCAGCGCTCGGCCCCTGCCGCCGCCGCCTCCTCCGATTGCACGCGCGGAGCGTCTCGTCTGCCGCGGCCGCGGCTGCTGTTGGATCGCCAGCGCTGGCGGCGCTGGAGCGCGCGCCGTGTCTGCAGTGTGGCGCCGCGAAGTCGCACGAGCCGCCTCCATCGTGCGCAGTGTCTGGACTACACCTCGCATGCTCGCAGGTGCGACCGACGCTGTCGTCCGCTGCAATCAGCATCAGTACTCATGGTCCGCTGCTTTCTTCTCTAGCGCTGCGCCGACCGTCTTGTGAGCGAGCGTCGGGAGCTGCTTCTGCACTTCCGGGGCATCGCCGAAGATGCCAGCTTCAGCGCTAGTGACGACGCCAAGCAGCTGTTCGCGCAAGGTGCGCGCGAGCGGTCATCGATGGCTGCGCTGGCCGGCGCATTCGTGTTTCTTAAAGTGATGTGAGTGGCGCAGTTCTCGCAGACAAGCGCTCGGACGCACCGTCCGCTCCTTGCAGCGTCAATTCGTGGCGCGAGTTCCTGCAGCTCTACACGAGCGACGAGCACTGGCTGGCGGATGCTCGCGTGCTCCGTCTGGTCTCCGCCGCGTACTCGTACGTGATGACGCTGAGCCACTTCCTGCCAGGTACTAGGCGACTGCTGCTGTCTTCCCATGGTCATCGAGTTGAGTTCCAGTTCGTTCACTTGCTCATCATGCACTACTCGATGTCACCACACTCTCAGACCTCCTTCTCCAAGAGGCACCAGGCTCTCAAAGCGACGGCACTGCGTCCATCCACGTGATCGGCGCGCGTGCAGAGGCGACAATGCCGCGTCATTTCTGGGATGAACTCCCATTCTTCCACCCCCACGTGCGCACGTTTGACGTCAAACTCATCGGAGACCACGTTCCCGCCGTCCGCACGAAGAAGCGCAGCGGCACGCAAGAAGACAAGTGCATTGTCCGCTTGGAGAACATCACTGGACTGTACCACGAGCCGCACGTCCTAGAGAGCACTCGTGCAAGCCCAGCGCACGCACTCGTGCTGTTTAACCCTGGGATCGGACACCCGTTCTTGAAGGAACGCTGGCGCCCAACGATTGGGTCACTCTTGGCGTCTGGGAGGCCAATTCTGCTGACGTCGTTCAGCAAAGTGGACCAGCAGCGCGACATCGCGGTGCTGAAGGAACTGGGAGGCGCTTGCGGCGATATCGCGTTCCGCGTTTCTCCCCAGAGCAACCCATTCCGCAGCCTCAAGTACCAGATCGACCCGCTGAACCTCCTGGCGCCAATCCAGACCAACAGTCACGTGATGGTCGTGCAGAAAGCGCAATGACCGTCCCGATGTCCCACTACTGAGTCTGCTGCATCCACTGACGAACCGCTTCGCCTGGGTTCGAGTACGTAATCTGCTTGTTGCGAGCTTCCTGGATGTATGATATGGCCGAATAGAAGTCGTCAAAGTACATCCCCCACTGCGGCGGACTTGAGCTGCTGCTTACTGGACGATTCGCTGCTCGTCTCGATTCGGTTTGCACGCGGCGATAAGCTTCCTCCGCGCCGGCTCCAGTGCCGGCGATCTCTGTCATGAACTTTGTGAACTTTGTGGAGGTCATAGAGACGCGCTCGTCTTCGGCTCGCGTGGCTCCGGGTTCGTCTGTCGTCGAGTAGTATTCGAAGAGTGACCACAGGATGGTCTCGATCTCGATACCCACGAAGCAGATCCGCGACAGTGGCGGCGACGCGCTCTCTGCCAAGAAGCCGAGGTCGCAGAAGAAGGAGATCAAGATCTCTCGCGCTGAGAGCGGGAATGTCGGTGATTTTGCGGTGCTCGACAGAGACTTTGTATATAACTCGAGTGCGCACGAGCCGAGAAAGAGCGTAAAGGCCTGCGGGGTCAAGTACCCGTCGCGATCGCAGAGGTTGCCGAAGAGGAGGTGGATAGAGTCTTTAGTGAGATACGTCGGGTGAAGTTTCAGGTCTTCGAGCATCCTCAGAATCCCTTGCAGCTGCAAGCAGTACTGGTTGTTGTGGCTCGCTACGCGCGTCTCGTTGGAGTATTTCATGAGCACCTTTAGCAAAGGCTTGTGAAATGCTAAGAAGAGGTCGCGGATCTGCGCCGTTTGGTACCAGTCTGTGTATATCTCTGCGGGAACCGCGAGCACGGAGACGTTTCGTGGAGTTTGTGATGCTGGGGACAATGTCGACACTGCTGACATTGACTGAGTCCCATTCAACGGTTCTGGCGGAAGCATCGGATCGCATTGGTATTCGAAGTATGTGCTCGCAACAGATGCGTGCTCGGACGTCGGGTATGTATGCTTGAGCGAAGACTTCTCCATGACTGCACGTTCCACGACAGCTGTTTCGTGCTCTAGCATTGCGAGGAGTTTTTCTTGGTTCTGGAGGATGTCTTCACTCAGTCGTCCAGCCCACGGAGATCGACCGCTGATCAAGTGTTCTCTTCCGCCGGATCCGTTGCCAGTCGCATCATACCTCGCTAGGTCAACGAGAGCGAGTAGACTACCCCAGAATGTCTTCATTCGCTCGGACTTGGTGGGATTGTCGCGGAACGCCTCCTGCAGAACTTTGTTCAAGCCAGCGATGAAATCTGGGAACAAGACTCCTCGCTTGACAGCATAGTCGGGAAAGTGGCGCGCGATGACCTCCGGTAGTTCTTCCTTCCGTGTCTGGGTCTCTTCTAGGAGCGTCGAATACTCGATCATCCTAAGCAGCGAGTCCATGGAGAGCCGAGAGCTACCGCTGTCGCTAGTCTCATTGCTCGATGAATTTGAAAATGTGTAGCCTGCTGTAGCTGTGCTTGGATCCGGCGTTACTGTTGCGTGGAGTAGGAAGAGCTCTTTGAGGTTGCTGATCGCGATGTCCTTAGACAGCAGGAGCATCGATGGCGGTAACTCAAGCCCTTCCCACTCCACGAAAGCTGAGAGCTGGGACCGCAATGAGTGTGCGCGTTCCTCCAGCAGAACTTGGTGTTCTTCCATCTGCTTGATCTTTTCCTCTTCGCGGAGCAGCTTCTTTGTTAGCACGTCGACTGCGATCCGCTTGTCTTGCGAGAAGAACTGGAAGCGCTCCAAGTCGTTGCGCAGGACACGATTGTAGTCGTCGACTGTCTTTGCGTGCTTGTCTCGTTCTGCTGCCTTGAGCTCTGCCATCTCGGATTGCAGCCGCAGATCTTTTGTAGCAAGCGACACGATTGTCTGCAATCGCCACTCGAAGAAGAGTGACCGTAGCCACCCTCGCTCTAGATCGCGGATCACCGTCGAGACGTAGCCATGCTTGACCACCTGAAGCTCGGCGGTGTTCTCGATTAACTGATCCGCCTGGCGCTTAAACTCTTCGCGCGACTTTTGCAGCTTTTCCTCGAGTCGGGTCTTCTCGCGAGACAAGGAAAAGACGCAGTCCTTTGCTTCATTTAGTTCGGTCTCGTTCCTCATGGCTTCACCGTAACTGGCACGGATGGCCTCCAGCTGAGCTTGCGCTTTCCACTTCGCGAACGCGCTCTGTTTTTCACAACGGGCTCTTCCGGATACGAGAACCCCAAGTTTCGTGAAGCCGAGCTCCAGTGTAGTCTCGCGTTTATGCTGCACCTCATTATGGGCGTGCAACATCCGTAGTGCTTGATTTTGCCGACGAGTTCTCCAGCGATCGACCACTTGGGCTAACTGCCAAACTAGGATCTGTTCGGCGAGCGTCTTGTTGTTGCGCTTCGATTCATCAACCGACTTACGCAAATCGGACGCGATAACTTGGTGCTTTGATCGGATGCTGCTGATCCGGAGACGATGGAACGCCTTTGCCATCGCTTTCATCTCGATTAGGCGATGCACTTTCACGAATACATTCATTGCGTGGGATCGGATTGCTGACACCCGCTCAGTTGTGACTTGCCACCTCGTCATTGCAGTCTTCAAAAGACTCAGCCGCTTGATTCGGAATAGATGGCGAACACTTTTCTGTTGAAGTTGCTCCTTCTCGCGTCGTCGTCGCTTGATCAAAATCGCTTCCTTTCGCTCCAGCTCTTGCATCAGATTCTCCTTCTCTGCAGTCAGGTGAGCCATCTTTTGGATCTTAGAAGCCTCAGCCGCGATCTTCTCTAGCAAGTCTGACTGCAGCGACTGGTTTTGCTGAAACAGTTGCTGTGTCTGGAGTTTGAGCTGCTCCTCACTCTTCGTCGTGAGCGATAGTTGCTCGCCTAGGGTCTTGAGCTGCTCTTTTGAGTTCAGCTCGTGCATCACGTGTCTTTGGATCTCCTCCTTCAAGAACTTGTTTTCTCGGTCCGAGTTCTCAAGTTGCTGAATGCGGTCGCTCATGTTTCGGATGATCTCCTTGTCGGTCGTTGACACTCGCGTTCGGTTCTCCAACTCGTCTACTAAAGCTCGCTTCTCTTGAAGAAGCTGCTCATACTCGGATCGCGAGCATCCCGGTTGCACAGTCGAAGACGACACGAGTCCATTGCCAGTGGGTGACATGGCTACGGATTCCCGTCGCTCACGACCTTGCTGCTCGAAGACTGGGTGCGAAGTCGTAGGTTTGGGAGTGTTAGTACGATGTCCAGCACTTCCAGTAGAAGTAGAAGTACCATCAGCGGTTGCGGTGAATAAAGCTGCTGTGGTCGAACTCGATCGCGAAGGCTTGTCAGCCATGTGAAAAGGCAGGCTGATCTCAGCGCGCAAGTTCTGGAGCAAGGTTTCTAGGCGACTGCCCGCCGTCGTGGCGTCCTCTTTTTCAGCGGCTACGGTAGCTAGCGCTTTCTTTGCCTGCGGTCCCGAAACACTCACTTCTGCTCGCTTGAAATCGTGCCAGATCTCCTTACGCTTCCACTCGTCCAGCATCCGAGAGCTTCTTCTCGTGGCGTCAGAGTTCCACAGCATCTGGGATCTCGACACGTTCGCCGTTAGCGAGTCCTGGCGTTTCATCAGTGTCTTGCTCGTGGAAGTTGGAGTCAGGTAGACGCTATTGGCGCGCCTGAGCGAGTTCGGAGACAGTGAAGTCGCTTTCTGGCGCTCGCTTTCTTTGTCAACGACAGGAGCAGCAATCGCAATCGGGTGCACACGCGCTTCAGCCAGCGCCTCTGATGTCGCTGTTCTCGGTGGCGGTGTTATTTCGTTTGCAGCTGTCAATGCGGTGTCGTGATAGCGCGGAAGTGCACTCGTGGACGAGCGTGAGGTCATCTCTCGGCCTCTAACGCGGTCAAGAGAAGAATCCATAGCTGCTGCTGCCGCCGCCGCTTTCTCCGTTGCTTGGTCCAGTAAACGAATCTCACTCCGAAGCGAATTGCTGCGCGGCTCAGTCCCAAGAAGGAACTCGCTCACACTGTGCGGCTTGGGTTCATCCGGTTCCGCATGAGCGAAGTGCGTTGCCGCGGGTAGCGTCCTCCTTGTCGCCGGTGACTCCGTTGCACTCGTCGCCATTGGTGTGGTCCAGTCATCGGATGCTGACTCCGAGTAGCCTGCGACGTCATCGGTGTCGTCACCGTCTTCTTCCGCTCTGTCTTCTGAACTTGTCTCCCACGGCACCACCGCGTCCTGGTCGCTGGCAGCGTCACCTCTTTCAGGATCTTGCGCCTTGTCATCAACAGGCGAAGGCGGACGTCCACTCTCTTCGTCGAAACTCGGGTTGCCATCTTCGACTTCATCAACTTTACCATCTTTGCTATTGTCGACCTTGCCATCTTTGCCGTCGTCGACCTTGCCATCTTTGCCATCGTCGACTTCGCCTTCTTCGACTTCGTCAGCTTCAACTTCGAGTCCGACAGCATCGACTTCGTCGGCTTCGACTGCGTGGACTTCGCCTTCTTCGCCTTTGTCGCTATCACCGTCGACGACGTCGTCGTCCTCGACATCATCGAGCCAGGAGGCAGCGAGGTGGCTGAAGTCGTCGTCCTCTCTGGCTCGTTGCTCATCTCGCGCAGCAGCTGCTGCGCCGCTGTTGACGCGGAGCATCGCTTTTCGTGTTCGTTTTAAGCTCCGAGCAACAGCTTTTTTTCTCAAAATTTCAGAAGGCTTGACTTGGGTTTTCTGAAAAATAGAGGGTCGCTTCAAAACATAACGTTCGTATTATTTATAGAAAATGCAGCAAAATCTATTAATAGTGTCAAAGGCAAAACTTGAAAAGAAGTCTTGACAAAGAGTCGAAATTTGGGAAAAAAGGGCGTGACGTTAGATGTAGCTTGATTTCAGTATGCCAAACTTCGTACTTTAGCGACTGGATATATCCTTTTAGCCAATGAAACGGCCCTGCTAAAGCTGTTCGGCCAATTAAAGCCCTAGGTTTAAGCTTTACAACAGCCGACACCATTGCAACCAAAAGTAGGAGCCTCCAAGACTTGGCGAGACTGCAGGATCGAGCGAGCCAAAGGTACTCGAGCACTTGGAACTCGCTCGCGCCTGGCTCGTGCTTCTGAGCTGCTCGCTCTTCGCTACATCCCCGCTATCTTGCCTCAAGCGCATCAAAGTTCCAAGCTGTGTTACACGTGTTAGGCTCTACGTTAATTCGCCCTGGGCGACAAGCTGATGCTACACTACGCGGAGGTGCGCCTTCGCACTGAACGGATCCATGGTCCGCCCTGTCCTCGGTGTCGACGACCTGTAGCACGAG
>JAASFW010000691.1:0-13094 GCA_023334005.1 Globisporangium orthogonon
TGCGGGTCTTGCGCAACGATGTCGTCACGGATCTTTGCGGCCTTCGCGCGTACCGTCGCACACGTCACGATCGGCAGCTTCCAGGTCTCGCTCGCTCGGATCCACTCCAGCAGGCGATCTTCTAATTGCGAGGATGTCACGCGCCGAATCGTCTTCGCGGCTGGTCGAGATGTAGACAAAGTCTGAGAGCGCAGCACTCGGTGCAGTGTTGAACGAGACGGCGCTTGGTGAAGGTTGAAGGTGGAAACAGCCCACGCTGCCAAATCTGTTTGAGTTGTCCCTGGCGTGCTCGCGACGTGCTCGCGCATGCGACGTTGCTGATCCTTGGTGAGTCGAACGTACTTCATTGGGTTTGGAGAATCTGGTTGTGAGGATTCATGCCTGGTGGAAGCTGTGAGGCAGCAAGAAGTCTCGAACGGGTGGTCATCGTGCGTGTTAGGAATGCGAATATCCGTACTTAAATGGATTGATCGATTTTAACGGGGTATTTATTTTTTGTGGTGTGTCAATTTGGGAGGATTGCCTGTATCAGGTTTATTTATGGTGAAATGCGATCGTGCGCGAGACATGTGGTGACCTTATAGATCTGCGTATTCTCGGATATTGGGGACTATGCCCTTTTTTCTTCGTCGGGCACACACATAAGATAAGAGATGATAGGATTGTTTGCCTGAATCCGATGTTTTTTTCTAATATGCTTGTCTCTATAGAAACGCTTAAGCAGAGAAAAAGCGAACTTATTATAAGCCCATCAGTACGTCAACATTTCAACCTAGTCTCTTTCAGCTCAAATCTATCCTCTGTTGATTACTGCATCATCGACTGAAGCCAAATCAGTGCATATGTACTGACTGACGATAAGCTGACTTATTCCAGCCATTTGAGTATTTTTTGCACGAAGCGAATATCATGTCCTCATTCGGACGGTTTCGCATGTAAAAACAGCTTTGTGGAACCAGCCGTGGATTTTCTGTTCACACGTGGTGTAAAAAGCAATTCGACGACCGCACGACCGCGTCGTAAATAATGTAATTACCTATTCTTCCCCCTGAAAATCTGGACTGAAACTCTCCCTTCACACGCTTCACAAAGCGACCGGAAAGAGCGCGCGCGCGACGCCCCACACAAGCAAGCGACAAGCAGCAGCAAGCGACCGAGCGACAGAACAAGCGACCGAGCGATCGACCGCGCGACACTCAAGCAGCAAGAACTCGCTCCTCACCCACTCGCGTTTCTCCTCCCAGCGTAAGTTCTCTCAGAGCGCGTCTTGGTCTGCAGGTCGAACACGGTTTGTGTGTGTGCGTATGGGTGTATATGGGCGGATCTTATGGCCGAGTGGTCGATGAGAGGGCACGAAATGAGCGCGGCGATGACGTGCATCGCTTCCTTTCTTCGGCCGCACGCTGCGCGCAAGCGCGGCCAAAGATCGCTCGCTAGTGTGCGGGGAGAGTGAAGATCTCACCCCCTTCCATTTTCTTCTTTCCTTCCTACTGCACGCAGTATGGGAGGAGGGATGACTTGGGAGGAGCGATGTCTGTATACGGCGAGTGCCAAGTGCCTGTGGGAGCAGCAAGACAAAGAAGCTGACGCCCGTGTTCTCTATTGATGCAGCTAAAGCACCAGTCACGATGTCCCACCCACGAGAGAGTTCGCTCGAGCTGCGCGTCGGCAAGAAGTTCCGGCTTGGCCGCAAGATCGGCAGCGGGTCGTTCGGGGACATTTATCTGGGCACGAACATGACGTCCGGCGAGGAGGTCGGCATCAAGCTCGAGTCGGTGAAGAGCAAGCACCCGCAGCTGCTCTACGAGTCCAAGATCTACAAGATCCTGAACGGCGGTCGTACGTCGCGTGCACTGCCGCTCCACTCTCTCTCTGCCTGGCTACGTGTTCTCTAACAGCCGATGCTTGTTCTGTCTGGTGGTGATATGCAGTCGGTGTGCCGAATCTTCGCTGGTTCGGCGTGGAGGGCGAGTACAATGTGATGGTCATCGACCTGCTCGGTCCGTCGCTCGAGGACCTGTTCAACTACTGCGGTCGCCGCTTCCAGCTGAAGACCGTGCTGATGATCGCGGATCAGCTGCTGTGCCGTCTGGAGTACTGCCACTCGAAGAACTTTATCCATCGCGATGTGAAGCCGGACAACTTCCTGATCGGACTCGGCAAGCGCGCCCAGATCGTGCACGTGATTGACTTCGGGCTGGCAAAGAAGTACCGTGACCCGAAGACGCACCAGCACATCCCGTACCGGGAAAATAAGAACCTGACCGGCACGGCGCGTTATGCGTCGATTAACACCCACGTGGGCATCGAGCAGAGCCGTCGTGACGACCTCGAGTCGCTGGGCTACGTGTTCATGTACTTCATCCGCGGCTCGCTTCCGTGGCAGGGTCTGAAGGCGAACACGAAGAAGCAGAAGTACGAGAAGATCATGGAGAAGAAGATGAACACTCCGATCGAGGTGCTCTGCAAGGGCTACCCGGCTGAGTTCCGCGCGTACTTTGAGTACTGCCGCGCGCTCCGCTTTGACGACAAGCCCGACTACGCGTACCTGAAGCGCCTGTTCAAGGAGCTGTTTTTCCGCAAGGGCTTCCAGTTCGACGCGATGTTCGACTGGACGGTGCTCAACCTGGTGCGTGGTGTTTTGACGATCGTGTGTGGCTTGCAAGATGACCGATTGCGTCTAACGCGTTACCTGCTGTTTTGCCATTTGATTTATTTAGCGGAGCGGCCGGCGGGAACGCGGTGCCAGCGGCGACACTGGCGAGCGCAGTGCGCGCGTGGACTCGCGCCAGCAGGAGGCGCCGCGCGACGTGCGCCCGATCGCGTCCCAGGGCCGGGTATACGTGCGCGACGAGTCGAAGGAGTCGGACCCACAGCTCCAGGCCCAGGCGTCGTACCGCTCGGGCATCCGCGACGAGCGCCACGTCGGCATCGACTCTGGCTACCCTGCGCCGCGCGTGGCGACAGCGACGAGCCGCGACCCGATGGGCGAGGCGAAGCCGCTGAGCCGACAGCGCTACTAAGTCTGCTGGCACACCCTACACAATCTATCCACTGCACGACGACGACCCGGTCTTTGCCTCCCAAGTTCTCGCGAACGAATCCCAAAACCCGAGCAGCCGCAGCAGCATGAAGACGAGAAGATAAGTCGACAATGACGAAGAAGAAGAAAAAGAAAAAGAGATGGCGAAGTGATGAAGAGAAGAGCGGATGGCGAGGCGGGTCGGCGGCGCGAAGATGTGGAGACCCGGAGAAGCAGAGCGGAAGGAGGGCGAGCGCGATAACGGTTTGGCGCTGCAGTGGAGACCGAGAACGGTCGGTGGCGCGTGTGCGGCGCAGCGCAGAGCTTGCGAACGACGCGCGCGCGCGCGCGTGGCGATGGAAGCTGTGCGGCGGCGTGTGCGCGAGGTCGCGGATGGCGTCGAGGCGGTCGCGCGAGTGAGTCTTTGGAAGATCCGTATTTTTTAGCGGCTTTGTATTTCTCCTTGCATTTTCCTCTTTTGTGTCCGATAATAAAATGCGATACCCGAACCTGCGGCGCGTGTGTGCACATGTGTGTGAGGGGGGGGGTGTTGACGCGGTTTCCCAGCCTCGAGATCGTCTTGTTTGCGCGGTGAGTGTCGAGGGAACGGAGCAGCTGTGTGTCAGTCTTCGAGTCAGCTTCGTGGCGATGGTGACGACGGCGAACTCTGGGCGATCGCTGCCGCTCGGCGCTTGAAGGGTAGTGCAGGTCGCGGGATGAGCTCCGTGTCGATGTAGTGAGCGGCGTCGTGGCGACGAATGCGGCGATAGAGCTTCTGGGGCATGCGCGCCGTGAGGATGCGGTCGCTCTCTTCTTCGAGATAGTTACCGAGGCTGTAGATGGGGATGCCCATCTCCTGTACGCCCTGCATGCGCACGAAGTGGCGGTAGACGCTCGAGCGGACCTGGTGTTCGCGCGTCGAGCGCATCTCGAAGACGAACGGATCGAGGCACTGCTGGAAGATGTCCACCTCGTTCTTGAGCGTGCTGAACCGGATCGCGCGCTGCTGCTGCCACACGCGGTCGCTCGAGAGCTGCGCGATGCCCATGCGCAGCGCGGCTTCGTGCAGTCGCCGGCGCTCGCAGTTCTGCTCGAACGATGTTGTCTGGCGTCGGCATCCAAGCAAACGGTAGCACCGAGTCACCAAGGGAGAAAGTGAGAGAGCTTTTTTCTCGATGCGAAATCAGTAGCTTCCTCACCGCCGCGTTCGACTGTTCCACCAGCGCTTGATAGGCGCTTACAAGCGGTGACGCATCGCGAAAGCCGCCGCGCAGCTGTCGTGAAGGACACCCACAAGACGTCAGTTCGCATCCCACATTTCGGTGCCTCGTTACTCCTTCGTGACACCTCCCTCACGCACCTGTCGAGGCGACGACGAGGGCAGCAATGGGAGGAAGCTGGTACAACTCTCGCTCCCCCCTACTGCGCTGCGCGTGCTGTCCGCGATTGGACGGCCTTTGATCTGCGTGGCTCTGGCAGTGGTCCCTGACGGTCGAGTGGGTATGGATGCCGGTGGGCGCGGCTCGAGCCCATCGCCCGCCTCCGCCCAGGGACTCGGCGTCGACCGAAACAACTGCAAAGCACAGCGCGTCGGGCGGAACGTGAGCTTTGTTTCTTCACCAACTATGTTGACGGCATCCCACAAGTTTCCCACCTCCAGCTCTTCGTCTAACGCGAGCCGATCATCGCCGCCTTGCAGCGAGGATGGCTGGTCGAGCATCGACCGACTGACTGCTGGCTCCCTCCCGCGTTGGTTCTCTCGGCTCTAGAAGATGCGCTCGCTTGCTCGGTCGATCACTGTCCGCTTCGTAGCAACTCCGCTCAGATGCAACACGCTGTCGACCGAAATATCATCCACAAAGCTTTGCTTCTTGCATCGAGTACGACGACGTCGTCGTCAACGTCGTTGTTGACAACCGAGTCGAGTAGCATCGAGGACGAGTGCAAGCTTCTCAGGCTGGTTCTCCCGGCGCATAGTGGCGCTGCACATTCTTCATCTCGCTGCAAGTGAAGTGCATGCACAAAGGAACTCAGTGACGGAATAGCGCAAACATGGGCTCAATTCTACCTGATGTTTGTATCTGTCTAGAAACGGAATCTCTTGATGTCCATTCACCACCACTGTACTTGCACATCACCTGTATCACACCCGCCAAGCAGGAGCGAGCAACCATGGCGACCGAGCGCGCACAGCGGCTGAGCGCGCTGCAGCACGGAGCCATCGGGTCGCTCGCCGGCATGGTCGAGGTGATGATCCAGCAGCCGACCATCGCGCTCAAGAACGCTGCGCAGCAGGGTCGTCCGCTGCCCTGGTCGCTGGCCGCGCTCTACCGCGGCGTCGGCATCTCGCTCGCGTCCGTGGCGCCCATCTGTGCGCTGCAGTTCGGCGCGAACGGCAAGCTGCTGGCGCTCGCTGGCGACCGCGCAGCACGCTCGGACCACGTCAAGGTGGCCTGCGGCGCGCTCGCGGGCGTGGCATCCGCGCTGCTCGGCTCGCCCGGCGAACTTGTCATGACACTGCAGCAGAACAGCGGTCGCTCGCTCGCCGCTACGGTGCGCGACGTGGTGGCGACGCACGGCGCGTGGCGTCTCTACCGCGGCTTCGGGGTCACGGCGGTGCGCGACGGCGTCTGGTGCGCGAGCTACCTGGCGCTCGGTCCCGTGCTCACGGCAAAGGTGCACGAGATAAGTCCAGACGTGTTCGGTGCCGCCGCGAGCGCGAGCGCACCGCAGAAGGCGTCGGCGTCCGCAGTCGGCAGTGTCCTTGCGGGGCTCGTCACGGTCTACGCGACGCAGCCGGTGGACACTGTCAAGACCGTGATGCAGGGCGAGGCCATGAGCGTCGGTGCGAACGCCCCCGGGTCGTTCGCCGTTGCGAGACGCATCTACACCGAGGGTGGCGTGCAGCGCTTGTACAAGGGAGCGGTGCCACGCGGCGTGCGCCTGGTCGGTGCGGTCTTCATCATGGGCCAAGCGCGCAACCAGCTCGAGGAGATCTTCGACAGCCACGAGCTGCTTAAGAGCGCTGCGTTCTAAAGATCAAATAGACGAGCCTCCCCCGGTTGGTCCATTGGGAGACGCGCATTCGCGTTGCGCTTAACGCTCTTTGCTCGCATCGTGCCTGCTACTAGTCCTGCTGCTACGACACGCTGCAGCTGCATGTGACCATGCTGCGGGTCTGGAGCGACCGCGTGGACTGGTTTGCGAGCTCTGCTGCCTGGTGCGCCATTGTAACACGCAGCTTGCCGCGTACTGTGCCAGCACTCTTGCCGTGGCGTGTGACCACACCTTCGAACGGCAAGAACCGCGGCTTGGGTAGACAAAAGTCATCGAGCGAGATCGTCGTGACGCCCAGCACGTCGTCCGCTGACGCAGTGTCGTAGTCCATGAGCAGCAGGACGAGATGGATGAGCCGGATGTCTTTCTCTTGGTTGCACAGCAAGCGCAACTTTGGGACTTGGTCGTCACGCCACCTGAGAAGAAAAGCGTGCGGATCAGTACACCAGTACCCGATCTTGTTAGGTACATGTGCGACAGAGGATGGTGGTGTTGTTGCTGTCACTCGGAGACTCACGTTGGAGAAAGCGTGTTCATGATCGTCGAGGTTGCCGGGTGGCCTCCTCCTCCTACTTCGACTTGGAGCGCAGCGCTTGGCACCGAATAGAACTTGATCTGAGCACAAAGACCACAGGCATCTTTAGCTCTTCATCGCATCACGTGTGAATCAAGACGTGTCCCCGAGCTGCGAACGCACGTATGGGTCGCTAAGTCCCGATATGTCCATGCCGAGCAGGTCAGTGGCTGCCAAGTCTATGATCTCGACGAGCGTCGTCTGCGCACTCGAAAGCAGCGGGTCGACCACGACTGGCAGACTCGTGTGCACCTTAAAGTCGGCGAGCACGGGCTTGTGGTCGCTGGAGGAGATGGATTCGATGCACGTGAAGCGCTCGAGCGTGAGGTTGGCGCGCCGTCCGGGCAGTGATTTATGCAGCACGCGGTCGCAGTAGGATGGAACGCGTTGAGGCTGCGAGCGACAACAGGGTCAGTTTAGGTTCAAGTTCATGCTGAGATACAGCATAGAGGATTGATCGTTCAGCAGCAATACAGTCGTCGTCGACGTACATTGTACTCATCAGGGGCGTGGCGAACCCGCTTGAACGTCGGCGGGAAGAGCGCGGGAGGAAGCTCCCAGCCTGTGAGTGTCTTCTTCGCATCGAGTTGGAATCGAAGCTGGTCGTTGGCATTGATCTCCTCCCACTTCTTAGCGCGTACGAGCGAAAGCACTTCGGCAAAGTGTTGCTCGGTCGAGCGCTCCTTAGGTTTTGAGTAGTTGAGGTCGACGCGGTAGTTGAGGTCGCCGAACCAGAAGCAGTGGTCGAACTGGTGATCGAGTGACACGTTCTTCATACCAAAACTTGCTCCGAGGATGCTTGCGCACTGTGAAGCATGTGAGAGGAAAACACGCATCACAAAAGAAACTGCATTGTCAGCTGTGCTGCAACCATCCTCGGCGAAAGCATCCATTGTGTGCCTACGTCGCTGTTGCGCTTGTCGAGGAACTTTTGATCCTGGTGCGCTGCGAGGTGGCAGCTCACGAAGCAGAGTGACGTGTCCTGGATCACAAGCTTGAACACGAGTCCGCCCTAGGATGCAAAACACAAGCGGCAGTGCGTGTTGGAGGCAGCTACAGTCACACTTGTCCACCTATACACGAGAACCCTACAAACCTTGTTGCCCAGGAGGCTACCAAGTCCCGTGGGTACCGAGATCTTCTCGATGCCCGAGACGGTGTGTCGTACGTGCACGTATACGAACAGCCGCATCTCCATGAGCTCCACCTTTCCGACGAGTCCGTAGCTCTCGCCCAGGTGATGGTACAGCTGCTTGTTGAACGGATAGTCGAGCGCGTCTGCGACTGATTCGCGCAAGTTCGTGCTCACCTGGCGCACCAACTTGGACACTTTCAGGATCGACTTCTTGGTGCGCGAGCGCTTGATGATCACTTCACTAGTTTGAAGCGAGTTACATTGAGCGTCTCCACCGGATGCACTTGCTGCCGAGTCGTCTGCCCATACTGCTGTGCCTTGCTCTTCCTCCTTCGCACTTGCAGGACTTCTAGTAGAACTCGATCGTGCAGTAGTGCTTACCGATGCTTCTCGTGCATCTTGGCGCGCCTCAGCAAGCGCGGTCTCATCACCATCGTCGCAGAATTCGCCGTTTTCGCTATCCGACTCGGATCTGGATGTGTCTCGCCGCGTTGGCGAATCGTTCCCGTGTCCATCGAGGTCAACAGCATCAGTGGCTTCATAGTCTTCAGGGTCAACCATCACACCGTCATTGGCGTCTGTATTGTCGGCGACGTCAGCAGCCACACTGCAGTTCGGGATCTCAGAGCTGACACTGACAGCCCTCTCACGGTAGCTGCTCTCCTGAAGCCCGATGGCGATGACGTCAAAATCACCACCGCCTTCCGGGATCCATTCATGAATCTTGTGCGGGTCCTTCGGTGGCATCGCGTTCCCGACGTTCCACGACGCTACGAGGATCCTGAGTGGTGGTTTGTCAGACATTGTTGTCACTGGTACACTTGTCGCTGTGATGGTCGGGGGAGCTTCTGCTGTAGCCCTACGTGTGGGAAAGAGCGAGCTGCGGCGCCAATTTGGCGGTGTGGATATGGCCGCATCCTGTAGATCTGGAGTTACTGACGATGCTGGCGATCCGTTGTCTTCCACCGCGCTTTCGGCAGCGCGCTCTGCATCAGTGACCTGCAGGGAACAAAGTTTGAGAATGTGAAGAACTCTGCTCAGAGCTCCAGTGTATGTATGCATGCATGGATAGATCATAGAAAGAACCGCACCGCGAGCTGGACCTGCTCCACCAGCACCGGTATCGCGTTGTCGATGGTTCCCATCACGTCAAGGAGCCCAAGCAAGCACGTCGGCCGTAAGCGCTTTCCGTGGCGCGCAGTTTGGAAGTTATCGTCTGAAAATACTTGCTGTGTTTGTCTAGGGTTTATTCTAGAGTTTATGCCAGGGCAAGGGAAGAGCTGACGTACGCAAGGGAAGGGTCCACGCAAACAACTAGAGCTTAACAAGGTCACATTGTCCATTACCTAGGGCTTAGGATTTGTTGAGAACCGAGTCGGTTGCTTTTGCAGACTCAATGTTCTTCCTCGGCGTGCACTCGCCTGAAGGTCTGGCTGCAAGAGTTGCAGAAGGAGTTGCATGGGCTGGTGGATCACTGTGCATGTCAACAAAAGAGAGACGACGATTAGAGCTCTCCTGGAAGAGGTGCAGACGACGCGCAATTGCAGACATACCTTCCTACGCGCTCTTTGTACTGCTGCTTGAGAAACGAGATTTCCTCTCGCGCACTTGCGAGCTCCTTCTCCGCCAGCGAGCACTTTGCCTCAAGCTCTGAAAGCAACACAAGAAATGAGAACAACTGTGCGCGCTCTTCTTCATGCGCAAAAGAGATCGGGGTGACGAACCTTCGTATGAGAGCTTGGCTAGTAACAGATCGATCATGCGCGCAAAACAAGCAGTTGGTTAGTCTCGCGCAAACGCTTAGCGCGAAACAACAAAAGGCAAGAAGAGAAATGTAGTACCTTTGCCCTCGCCGCCGCCCCCGAGCTGTGCGAAGATCGCCGGGTTCTTTGTCGAGATCTTGTCCTTGGGTGGGTCGAGAATGTACGGGTTGACGAAAATCTGAAACTCGATGCGTGCATTCTGCAGATAGTCGATGAACTGCTGCGTCACAACATCCACATGATGGATGTACTCATAGTTGAACACGGGGCTGCGCGTGTTCTGCTCCACGGACTCGGTCGTGAAGAGCTCGCCGAGAAACTCGTACTGACAATACGCGAGGTCCGTGATAAGCGGTAGGCCCGTTGCGCCTTTGATTTGAATCTTGAACGTCCAAGGTTTGCCGAGGAGATCGCTTGGACCCTCGACATCTAGCAAATCGTCTTCGTTGTGCTTATCCACATCGGGGGACGACAGCGGGATCCACATTACCTGGAGTTTGCCGATCGTGTTGAACGGCGGTACAGCAAGTTTGATGCTCAGATGCGACTCTTCCACATCCGTCTCGAGATTGTAAAGCAGGTACTCAGGAAATGTCGTGGCGCTGCCAACGTGGAACGAGTTGTCAAAGAGCAACGTGATCGGATCGTGGCCTGCGGGCGACTCATACTCACGATCGTTCATGATTGCGTTTCGCAGGAACGCGACCTCATCCTTTAGCAGCGCGTGTGCTTTCACGAACTCGAAAACGTCCAGGAAAATCGTCTCGTCCGTGGCCTTATTGTGAACTTTGACCTTGACCTTAGGGATGCCGCCTCCCTTTTCATCTGCCGAGCTGCTCTGCAAGGCAGTCTCAAAGCTCAGCACGTCTCGGTTCAGTACCTTGACAATCTGTTGCAACTCGACGATTTTAGGAAGCACTTCGCGGAGCTCCTGGTCGTTCACCTGGCGCGCAAGAAGCTCTTTCTCCTTTTCAGCATCGAACGCAGCTGCTGCTTGCTTCGCCGCGTCAGGGTCTGAGATCGACGCGGCATCACGTTGCTGCTCCTTCTGCTTCTCCCAGTTAGCTTTTTCTTCCTCGAACTTCTTCATTTGTGCTTGTAGCTCAGCGAGCGCAGCATTATCTACAGATTGCAGTGCTTTCTGGTACTCGGCAGCCGCATCGTCAGCAGACGGAGGTTCACACTCGGGCGGCTCTTTACCCGGATGCACGAATAGCATGAGTTCGTTCCCGATGACGACGCGGTCAAAGACTGTGAGTATCTCGCGCGCTCCTTTCTCTAGCTTTTTTCCATTGTGCATAACGTCTCCAACCCCAGCGACGAGAGTTATTACATCTTCGTTGTTCTCAAACGAGCAGTGCCCATCCACGATGCTTAGAGACATGGGTTTGATGTCAGTTCCGATCGTCGTCTTGGGCTTGTCGAGAAGGAACATGAAGCGCTTGGACCGATACGCATCGACATCCAGGTTGATTAGGTACGGCGCCTTGGTCTCGGACTCGAAGTGGTACAGATGGATGCCGCGCTTGCCATACTCCTCGCGCTGGCGCTGCATAAGCTCGTCCTGAGGGTTCTTGCGCTTGCCACCCCCGTCGCTGGCACTGCCGCCACCATCGCTCTCACCTCGGAGCACTTTTTCGAGCTCTCGCTGTTTCATGTTGAGCATCTGATTGAGCTCATCAACTTGAGACGTGTCCATTCCGCTCCCGCCTCCGCCCTCGGCGCGGATTCTCGCCATGCGCTCGTTCTCCTCTTTGAGCTGATTCACAAGCAACTTCATCTGCTCAAGCTCAGCCATGAGCTTGCGTTCCGCAGGACTCGCTGCTGCAGATGCCTTCTTTGGCTGCAGCTTGATCACGGACGCGTTCTTTGCGAAGCCGAGTGTCGAGAACGTGTAGCCGTGAAACTTGACCTCTGGACGAATGGCGCAGAAGAGGTAAGTGCGCGCCTGCAGCATGGTGTCCTTGAGATACTTGCACAGGAAGTAGGAGTTGCAACCGGGAATGGACATCCCAGGCTTGAGCTTGTTTGCCTTGTATGCTTCGGCCATCTTCATGAAGAACTGCGCCATCTCGGTCAACGACAGGTTGATCTTCTTTCCTTGGTCTTGTAGCTCCTTGGACTTGGATGCATCTGCGTGTGGCCCCACGTACTTGTGCTCGATATCGCCATTGTCAAACACGACTTTCTTGTACTCGGCGTACACGATATCGCCCGCCGGCTCCGTGCCTGCGAGATCACACACATACACACGTCCCCTCTGCTTCATGCCCTCGCGCTCAGGATCTGGCTTCTCCAGCTCGAGTGTCATGATGCAGTGTCCGCGAGTCGACTGATGGTTGAACTGCGTCGGCGCGATCGCCTTCTTTGCATTCGCTGCCATGAACTGTTTGCGGAGATCATTCCAGTCCTTGAGCACAACGGACTGGCACCACTCGATGTCTGTGAATCCGTCTGCATCCTTGCGCATGCCGGACTTGTACTGCTGCTCCTGCGCCACGGGTGACATGAGATCTCGCACCGTGTCCACGACGTTCTGGAAGTACTTCATCGAGATCTTCCAGCCATCCTGCTTCTCCTTGAAGACCTCGTAGGCGAGGCGCGGGAAGATCCCCCACTATGACAGAAAGAGAGAGAGAGAAGGAGGTCCCCAGCGAGAGCAGCATCCGACATCATGCACATACATGCACATCTCGACTTTATCAGTGTCACCGCAGACGTTGCAGCGACTTGCTCATATTCATTATCACCCACCAGTGGATGGGGTTCTTCGTGCTTGAACCAGGCCTCAGGGATGTCGACTGCGTCTGGCTGGCTCCCCCATAACCTCACCTTGCATAAGATCGAGCCATACTGACACTGGCGCACGCATTCTAATGAGCGGAGGAATGAAGTGTACGTACCCCGAAGACAGTGAAGGTCTTGCCCGAGCCGGAGAGTCCGTACGCGAAGAGCACGACAGCGTTTCCCGAAAGCAGGTCGGACTTGATCTTGAGCCCGACACTATCATAAGCCGCCTGCTGATCCACTAGCGTCATCTGATTCACCTCGGGTGGGTTCTCGAGCACATGGCGCTGGTACCCATAGGCGCTCCACCAGGCGTAGCTAAAACCGAAGCGCGTGGTTGAGTACGTCGAGTTTAGAAGCTGCACCTCCCCCTCCTCTTCGCCGCTCTGCGTCAGCAGCACACCGAGTCGGTCGTCGCATGTGAACGGCCGGCAGCGCACGGAGACCTTGATGCTCACGCTCATGGCAGCACTACGACTTCAACGACTCCTCAAGATCTGAGATATTTTACAAACCATACATACCTATTTGAGGACGCACAAAAAGCGCCAGCAAAAAAGACAGAATACAACAATAAGTGATAAATAAAAATAATGGTAGTGCGCAGACATGCAGACATGCAAACACGCAAACACGCTGACATCCAAACATCCAAACATCCAAACATCCAAACATGGGGATGGAAATGCGGGAGCACGATGGTTGTGTTCACCCGATGGAGTAGACCGAAGCCGCCGCGGACAAACAGCGCGACAA